>WMED01002972.1:0-23090 GCA_019650415.1 Pipa parva
TAGACTTTGTAAAAATTAACATTTGTGTCATTCTCAAAACTTTTAGCCATGACTGTAGAAGAAAGAATGTTTCTGCACATAGAAGCAGGGAGCATTTATTGTAAGAGCAGTGAGACTGTATAAATCTGCATGATTGTTGTTATGGTGAATACACTTAGGGTCTCATTGACTAAAGGATTCATTCACTTCTCTACAATTCAAGTTTCTTCACTAAATTGGAAGCAAATTGATTTCTCAGTATTAACTAAATGGAGAATACATTTGTTAAACAAGTGGACAGCAGCAATTGCTATCGCAAGCATAATGTGGTATAGTCAGCCAGATAGAAGTAGGATGCAAAGTCATGCGGAGTGAGGTGAATTTGACAAGGGCAATTATGTCATCCTCACCATATCCCACTAACTTTATTCTGTGAATATTTTATCTATTTCTATGTTACCTTGTCCCTAGGTCATGCTGTAATTTAGTCAGTCACCATAGTCAATTTTGACTGAATAGTAACCTTATGCAACACAGCAGCCTTGCCATCAGTTCAGAGTAGTGCACCGAATCAAATTCACTCCTCGCCACTTAGACAATAGTAGAAGTACCTGTGCATGTGAACGCAAAGTGCTTTGTAAAACTGCAACTATCACAGTCACCCAAATTGGTCATGTATTTGCCACATCAGTTTGATCAATAAGCAAACATGGGGAAGTGTCAAATAGATGTGAATTCACATTTTCATGGGACTATTCGGCCTTTAGTCAATAAGGCCCTAAGTCAGCGGTTCTCAACCTTTTCGGCCGGCGACCCCGGCCCTGACGTCACCACGCCGCGACGTGATGACGTTTCGGCCGAACGTCATCACGTACGCGCGTCACGTGGTGACGTTCGGCCGAAACGTCATGCGTCACGTGGTGACGTTCGGCCGAAACGTCATCACGTCGCGCGTCACGTGGTGACGTTTGCGGCTGACGTCACCCACAGGAACCCTTATAAGAAGGGTTCCTGCGGCACTTCCGGGAGTCGGAGGCGGTTCTCGACCCCCGTGGGACGGCCTCGCGACCCCGGTGGGGGTCGCGACCCACAGGTTGAGAACCGCTGCCCTAAGTGAACCCCTCTTGCTACATTGCTTCTGGGTAGCAACTGTTTCACATAAACTTCCTCAGTGCTACTGTAATTAGAAACACAAGTACTGTTGTATTATGATACTTTCTTTTGACTAACAGCACATTATTTAAAGGGGCAGTCCAGCTTGTTTTTTGAAGCTCTTTTTGTTTTCAAAAGGACCAATAGAATGTGAAACTAATGTACTTCATAAAATTATTTTTGAGTGGAGGCGCTGTACTTACTTCAAATGTACTGCTTTTCCTTTGCTTACTTTATGACCAGCAACCAGCTTCCCAAAATCCACCACTGCACCATTGACATTACGGCAGGGCAGGAGGAACAAATCACATTCAGTTTTGCAAGTATAGTTAGGTTTGCTCACTCTCTTAACTGAAGACATCTGATAAGATTTGTCCCTCCTGCCTTGCCATAGTGTTGAATAATAGGCGATAGCTTTTATTGGCTATCTAGATGATAAATGCAAGCTTTTGGTAATACTTAAGTCTCTTCCGAAGGTATCTGTAAAAGCTTGAATTTTCCATCTATTCAGTTAGCCAATAAAAGGTATCACCTATATTCTACTTATCTCTTTATGTCTATGGCTAACATGATGCTACACTCTACTGCATTTGACATAAGGTGATAGATCAATCAAAAATTGCAATAAAGACTGCAATGAAGTGACAACATGAACTAGGGATAGGGTTATATAGGATGTAATACTCACTTCATATAATTAGTTGGATGACGTCATTGCAATTCGAATCACACTACTGTTCATCTGACTGTGCAAGAAATTGCATCTGACACAGTTTACTTCTTCTCTATGGGAATCCATCCCACAGTTAATGAGTAGCAAATTCGTGACTAATGGAGCATAGCGACCAGAAGTGACACAAATTCACACTTTTATGAATAAGACTTTGAGGGGTTTATTCACTAAAGTATGAATTGTTGCGTATATGTGTGAATTCACCAGATAAAGAAAGTCGCAATAGGATGCTACTGTCGCAGCTGCGACTTTATAATGAAAATATTGTCGCAGTCGCGACTTCATTACGGGAAAATTGTTGCAATCTTAACTTTAAAAAATTGTTGCGACTTTATAATGGGGAAATAGTAACGGACTTGCACCTTAGTGAATAACCCCCTCAATCTGCCTCTTGGACATCTGTAACATTAAATATTCTTTGTAAAACCCTCAAATAAAGATAGGAATCTGCATTTTGGCCAGAACAAAAGTTGTCTTCAACACCAGAAAAATCAACCTGGATAAATGGGAACAAGATTTTAGAACTAAATGGATAACTATTTTTAGCCTTTCGTTCATATGTCTGCCCAGACTATGGAACAAACTTGCTGAAGATACACTAATAACTCATGTGCTACCACAGCTTGCAGTTTTCTAATTATAGTGACAAAACCGTTCTTGCTTAAGGAGGGTTTTGTTAATATTGTTCTCTTACTGGAGCAAAGAATATGCCAAAAGAAGAGCCTGCAACTGCTGCTTATAGAACATTTTGATGCAATAAACATAAAAACATGACATCATTGATTGTTTCTGGTAATTTGGCTTTGTAACTAGATGCTTGGCAAACATTATTATGGGGCTAGGTTCACAAACTCATTTGTTGTTGATCCTGAACCAAAGTCAGCTGAATAACTTCTGACATTTGGCAAGACATTTTGCTGCTCTTCAAGCTCTAAAAATAAGTAGCACTGCTTATTGTAATCTGGAATAAAAGATTGCTCTTAAAAAAATTAATAAAGATTGCGTTTGCAATGTTTAATTTTATTGATGACATCCAATGTAATCTAGCTGTAACTTGTCAGTTCATGCTTCTGACCATACCTTCCAAATGCATGCATTCACTTTACATTGTAAATCACATCAAATTCATTAAAGAACTACAGGTTCGTCATGTCAAGTGAGAAAGACTCACTTTTCAGTGATTAAAGATCCAACGCTGCCCCTGCTTCTCTGAATAGAAAAAAAAAAAGTTTTTTTTTTTTACTCACCGGTAAAAAGGAAAGACGGGGGGTGCGTTTCATAAAAGCACTTAACCCATGACCTTGTTTTCATGAGGCCCTTCAAAACGCTCCTAAATTAAAAAAGAATAATCAGCTGGGCACATACAAATCCTGCTCTATCAAATAGTCTACTGTTTTGTGACCTCTAAAAGTTTTCTTTTTAGGGAAAGCTCAGTAAAGGAGTTGCTAGGAGCGCTGATAGATCAGAAAAGACTGACGGCTGTTGGGTTTCCTTGTCCAAGACTCTAAACCAGCGGTTCTCAACTTATGGGTCGCGACCCCATTTGGGGTCGAATGATGATTTGCCTGGGGGTTGCATAAGACCACTGGAAATATAAGGATTAAATGGGGTTGCCCAATAATAATTAATAAATGGGGGTCACCAAATCACAGGGAAGTGTACTAAAGGGTCACGGCAATAAAAAGGTTGAGAACCACTGCTCTAAACAATGCTAAATTACCAGGAGCGACCGGACAGCGCAATGGAGGCTGGGAAACGACAGGCGAGTACCACAAACAAAGAACAGCATTGTTTTCACATGAATGTGAAGGAAGTAAAATGGTCAGGGATGGAAAATAAAAATAAGGGGACTCCAATCAAAACGAAGGATAAAAGACGGAAAATAGCTTCAGCTACAATAAAACCGGGTGAGCAAAAAAAAAAAAAAAAAACACTGTGCGAAACGTCGTGAAGAAAGCAGAGAATTTCTCATCTAATGTGAACTTCTTGTATACAGCCGACTCTTACAGGGCCACAGACCGAGATACCCCAAGCACATTCCGAATTGTTCCTGAAGGCCGCAGATAGCCCGCCCACACACAGGAACGCTTGTCGCAGTATCGCGAGACTTGCTGAAATGGTTGGAGCGACTCGCTGAGATAACTCAAGTAGAAGGGAGACGTATGTGACGTACGGCAGCGCCAAGTGAATGACATTTCATGGTAAGTCACGTGACGTGAGTTAGCCAACCGGGGTCAGAATTATTCAGTAACACTTCAAAGTGGGAGGAGCGCTGTGTGAGTGAGTAAAGACGTTTGCGCACGTGATAAGGAGTAGCCAATGGGTGAGGGCGTGTCCGGAGGTGAGGCGCTGCGGCTAGCAGCCTGGGAAAAAAAAGTGGGGAAAGGAACGAGGGTGAGACGGAGCAACCAGCGAGGCGGCGGGGGAGGGGTGAGTGAGTGTCATCGGAGTACGAAAGGCACCGGAAAGGAGGAGGCATACGGAACGCGCTGCCATGCCTAACAAAAACAAGAAAGATAAAGTGAGTTGGTTTGGAGCGGTCCCCGGTGACAATGCTGCTCTGCCCAGCTAAACCCCGCCACTGTTCATTGCTTTGCAGGAGTTTGAAGCGGTGTCGAGAAATAATCCCAGGGAGAGATGGAGTGAATAATTTAACTGGCTTTGAGGTTACAGTGAGGTGGGGCACAGATTAAACTTTAGCGGGCGCCCTAGGCCTACCCACCGGTGACTTAAGTGGCAGAAGTTGCAGGGAAAGTGAAGGATGCTGTGAATCTGAACTCCTTGACTCTTACTGCCCTGGAAGGGAGGGAGCAGGAAGGCAGGAAGGGACACACAGTTGTCTAATGACTTAGACAGGCAGCAGGGTTACAGCTCAGCCTCACTGCCTGTGTGTTGCCCTCCAAAAGGCCAAATTGACATTAAAGGATCAAACAAACCTCTTCCATGTCTTCAAAGAACAGAGATCGAAATAATTATGCAAATATTTGGAGTAAGGATTCTAATAGGGTTCTGCTTTTATACAGGGTTATTTGTTTTACACAATAAACTGTATATAATTCAGACTTCTGATGATCAACTTCCCATTTTTCAGTTGCAGATTAATCAGAAGATACAATATGCATATTTACATACAGACAATTGTTTTGTTTTAAATTTTTGTACATTAAAACTTGCAGATCTATTTGTTTTAAGTGGGCCTTATTCCGGTTTTAAATTTCAGTTAATTCATTAGTGTGTTTTTTTTTTTTTTTTTCAAGCATCTTCAGCTGGAACAAGCATTTTTACAGTTATGGTTTATTGCATCTGTTAATGTTAGTTTCTAGGATGAACAAATCTAATGTTGGGATACACAGGAACAGGCTCAGTCATATTTCTAATATATAATTACATTGCCATCTTTTTTGAAGAGCTATCTGTGTTATTGAATTTCAAGTTGTATCCATTACGTTATCCTGTAAAGACCAAAGTGCCATTTTGAGAGGGTTTTATTTTAGTTGGATGTCACAAACATTTGTTTGTTTTTTGATAAGAACGGCAGTGCAGATACTTTACAATCGCTTATAGCCTAATCGTCACATGCTCTAAAAAGGATTTGATCGTTTTCTCAAATGGACTTCTAAAATTTTCAACCATACTTTCAGGAACCTCCAAAAGCTGGAAAAAGTGTGAAAAGTGGAAAAGAAGGTCAAGATAATTCTGAGCATGAAGTAAGTTTAAGCATATTTTATTGTAACTTATATACCTGTTCTTTCTAAAACTAAAAGTAGAATTTTTTTTTTTTTTAAACTCTGTAGTATGTATAATTTTATAAAGCACCACAAATTTACGCAGCACTGTACAATTCAGCAATACAAGTACAAAAGAGACATGGGAAAAGTGCATTGACAAACAAGTAAAATATCACAAGGATACATCACTTTAAGCGCTAGGATGCGGCTAACACAAGAGGATGGAGGTCCCTACCCTGTCGAGCTTACAATCTAAGTGGGAGCTGAGTGCTGTACACAAATGATATAAATAAATTCATTCATGTTGAGTTTTCTGTGATTTTGAAATCATTTGAACAGTTTCATTTTTTTGAGAGCCTGATTTCAATTTTTATTTAGAGAATTACCCTGTTATGTAACCACATATAGGCTCCAGACCGTATGTATCAATTTGTTGTTTAAGGGCAACTTTCCTGTGGCTGGTTTATCCCAATAAACAACATCCAGTGTGAGCAGTAAGGTTGTATATGGACAAGATAAACAAGCGATTGGTGTAAAAGGCATTTAGCTTTGAATGTAGCACCAATGCTTTAATTGGTGGCACTTAGCATTTTCCAATAGGATATAATCTGATTATCACAATATAGCAACAACTCAAGGGGAAGGAAATCATAACAGCATCCTTCAGGATTGTCTATCTGCTCAGCTTTTACATCTGCCATTCATCAGCTCTAGCATAGACTGCCATTTCACAGAAACCAATTCAAACATCTCTGTGAAAACTTTATATGAGAAAGTTAGAGAAAATCATTAGATAAAGTGAAACATGTTCTGTGTCAGGTAGACTGAGGAATACTATTTATTACTTTTTATAATTGCATCCACTCAACTGATAAGATTTATTGCAGGGGTCTGCAACCTATGGCTCTTGAGCCAGATGTGGCTCTTTTGATGGCTGCACCTGGCTCTTTGACTGTAACGAGCAGAGCTCACATGCAATCACCGCTCATTACAGTCTGCCGGCTAATTGCCGGCAAGCACTGTAGAGACAAAGCTCTCTCAGCGCTTCTGGGTTGCTAGCCAACCCAGAGCCACTGACATCACCAACTTACGGGTTGCTAGCCAATCTGGAGCTGCTGACGTCACCTATGATGTCAGCGGCTCCGGATTCAAAAGGGCTGGGCAGAGCCGCACATATATGGCTCTCTCAGCCAAAAAGGTTGCTGACCCCTGATTTATAGGATATCCATACAAATAATTTAAGCAGAAAAAACAAAATTGCAATTAATTTTAATAGCTTCTTCATGAATTCCTTGTTTTCATTACTTTGTGTTGTTTTTTCAAATTTCTGGTTTTCTATTTATTGTGCTTTCTATTGTGCATATTGAATATGCCATGACTAAGCGCCCAGCGCGAAACACGTAGGCCTCTTGTTATACTTGATTTGCTTTTAAACATTGACCATGGAGTCAGATTAAAGTATTTGATTCTATGATTCAATCGTGGAGTGCCGGAGAATTTGTTTTGTTTTGCACCTTGGCTTGGAAATAGTCTTTTACTCCTGGCACCCAGTGCACACTCTTATAGGGATTGATAGCGGTCAGTATCTTGTTTTTGTATCCTATTTTCAATTTTGGTCCTAAAATGAAATATCTTACCTGTCTAGAAGCACTTCCATGTTTACGATTCCATCTTCATATGTGCTGCCGACTCTAAGGTGTCCTGGAGCTGAAACGCGTTCTTCTCCCTTTCAGTGTGCAGCCCGGCGCCGGCATCTCCTAATAGTCACATGGGAGAGTGGCGCATCATCAAGGGGAGCCGGGTTGATGATGCGCTGCTCTCCCATGTGACTATTAGGAGATGCAGGCGCAGGGCTGCACACTGACAGGAGAAGAATGCGGCTGTGAAGATTTTCAGCTCCAGGACACCTTAGAGTCAGCAGCACAGATGAAGATGGAATCATAAACACGGAAGTGCATAGCACTTCTAAACATGTAAGATATTTCATTTTAGGGCCAAAATTTTAAAAAACATGCATTTAATAAAAGTTAGTAATTCGTATTTACTAACATGCATTTTTTTTCAATTTTGCCTGGACTGTTTTTTTAAAGTAATTACAACAGTAAGCAGTGCCCCCAATTGCTAAAAGAACTTTTTTGCCAAAGTAAGAAAAGAAGTGCTGGACTCCAGCACTGTATTGCTTACACTGGTGCCAAAGTTTCTTTTAGTGACACAGGGTACATCTCTTTGTTAAATCACCTTAACAGATAAAGGATGGCCACAACCAGAAAGAAGAAAATCAAACACAAATCAATGCTAATCACAAATTCTACTCTAAAGATTACATTTTTAAATACTATTTAAGTACACAGTGTCTTGTTCTTCTTTTTTTCTGGTGTTCTGGATCTATAAAATAAGAATAACTGCAAGAACAGAAAATGCTCCACATGTTTTTATATTGCTGCTACTACTACATACATACTTTGCATCCAATGATTCTAAAATATTTGTACAATATATGGTAATTTATATGTAAAATACATTTTTGCTTGGCCTTATGGAGCACTTCATGAATATGTAGTATATACAATTCCATTGAATAATGTAGCACAAAGAGAGTCTCTGTTTTCCCAGCAGATTAAATATGGTTGCAATCAGCAAAGTGACGAACAATTCCAACATGATAAACATCTGGAATTGAACTTCAAAGATAATATTTTTGCAAGTCATGTTTATAAATAATTGTCATGCCTGTTCAATTTTAAATTTGTATTTTTCTTTGTTTACTAGTCTTTTTAAGCTATTTAAAACATTATTTGTAATTTTGTTGTTGGTGTTAAAATAATTTTTATAATTACTCTTTTTAAAATACTTACAATCTTGTGTTAAAACCTTGGTATTTTGGATTATTGTTGGAGGCCCACACCAATTCTTCTTTTGGTTGCAACAAATTTATATTGGGCAGTGCTGAGACAGCATCTGCAGCATTTTTAGACTCTTTTGTTTGACAACATTGTCAGCAATGATGCTTATGTACCCAGATTAAATGGGAACTAAGGGCTCATATTGCCTAGAGGTGAATCTTAAGGGAGAGTGGAATATTTAGTGATTATCTTTTTTTATCATCTGATTCCTCTTTAGCTGATTTATTTAGAATCTTATGTCACTGCTTTGATCCACTTGAGAATGTTGAAAAAAATTAAAATCAGGTGGACAGCAGCTCTGTGCAGAAAACACACCTGCAAGGTTCCGATTAGTTATTAAGAATTCTAAAGTCTTTCAGTTAATTCCTTGGCTTAAAGGGAGAACTAAAGGCTGGTATTGTCTAGGGGTGATTGCTATCTATCCCTTTCTTTTCTCCAGTACTGCCTCCTGCTCTCTGTAAAAGTTGGTCTTCTGTTCTTTCACTGCAGTGCTGTGATCCTCTTCACTTCCTGCTTCTTCTTCAGCATCATTAAGTTGATCAAGCACAGAAGCAGTATTAGGTCAGAATTCTGCTTTTGCTGTTGCTTGACTTTGTGAAGATGAAGAGGATCACCGTGCAGAGATTTTTATTTTATGTAATAACATAGCTTATAAGTTATAGTTCCCTTTAAAAGTAACTTGTTCCTTAATCCAAAATGCTTGGTTTTCCAGTTTGCATAATACGAAACTTGGGCCATAGGTGCTGCTGAATCTGGGTTGTAAAAGTTGACCCTACAAAATTTTTCTTTTTAATTGGCCCTCATATTTCCCCAGAGTACCATAAATTGTTGTAGTTTTTGATACTATTACTCATTTTTAACAAATCCAACTGTCAAACTAGACTAACGAAAAGCTGTCTTTTGTTGTTGTGTTTTTTTTGTTTTTTTTTTAATATAGTTTGTCTCAAAAGGTAGGTTCACATATAGAGATTTAGGGGGGAATTCACCATTGAGTAAAGTGAGCTCCGAATCCTTCGGCTCACTTCGCACATGGTGTTATGCGCTTGCTGATGTCCTGCACGCGGACGTCAGCGAACGCTTTAAAGGAATTCCAGTCTCGGCGAGGTGACTCTTTTGGTCTCTCTGAGACTGGAATCCCTTTAACGCGCTCGCTGATGTCCGCGTGCAGGACATCAGCGAGTGCATAACACCATGTGTGAAGTGAGCTGAAGGATCTGGAGCTCACTTCGCTCAATGGTGAATTCCCCCCTTAGTTGTTCCAGTCAATGGCTAAACCTTTTTAGCTTCTCTCATAGCAGCCAGATTTTACCAGTATTTTCAAAACTGATCAAACAGTTAACTGTAATATCATTGGAGCAATAGTATGCATGTTGACAATGCCCACATACACATACCAAGATAGCTTTTACATGCTTATTCCCTCTGGTGTCAATGCATTGGCGCACAGCGCGAAACGCGTAAGAGGTGCCACAATTTTTGTTTTTAAATTACTTTTGTACCTGCTTTTAAGAATTTTTGAATAAAGTGAATATTTTTTTTACTGCTGGTGTGCCGGATAATTTTTGGAGATTTTGGATTACACATTTGGGTCCTACTTATACTCCTGAGCACTCGTATTTTCACTGCTCGTTGACCAGAGGTTACTGGCTTTAAAGGGATTTGAGCGGATCAATTGGTTTGTCAATGCATTGGCAACAAGTTTAGTGAGTTCATCAGCATGTTTGAAAAAGACAAATAGTTAATTGGTGAAAAACATAAAGCAAGGCTTTAATATTTTTATGTTGGCTCTGGTCTTTTGCTGCTGCATTGGCAGTTCTATTCAGTTATGAACATTTTGAATTATGTTTGGATTGTGGAAAGACTGCAGGCATTAAAACTTGGTTTTACTTACCCTTTAATTTCCAAGGAAATCTTGTAGTTTATCAGACAGATATCAGGGGGGCTGTTGATTATGTGTAATTTGTGCAGCAAATTGGGAAAGTGGATGTGCACAAATATATAAAGTGATATTTTGTCTTTATTGTGCATTAGCATTTTTAGGTTATTGAGTCGTTTTATGTATAAATGTTATTATGGGTTTCTAATTGAATGTAAGTGCCTTTTAAAAGAACAGTAACATCTTGCATCATCTTGAAGCAGTAGTCAGCAGTGGAGTGAGGGAGGTGATCTCCCTCCCCTTCTTCCCTCCCTTAAAGGGCAACTAAAACTTCAGAAAAGCCTCAGAAATATTTAGGCTAAAAATTATGTGCCTTATGTATAGGGCTTATTACAACAGCTCATAAGTGTACCAGCCCAACAGCATTGAACACTAATGCCTGTAAAATCACCACTGGAGGCAGACATCTTTAAATTCTATATAACCCTCCTACCTTGGCTGGCAGCTCTGCACATGCCCAGTCTGTACTTCTAGGGAACTGGAGAAAAATAGTTTGATTTAACAATAGTGTCACAACTGTTAAATAATTATAACTTTTAGCCGAGATCACTGCTCTGTGGTATTTGGATTGTGTATAAGACAGTTGCAGTTTCATATGATGTATTTAGCAGAAATTAACCATACCCATCCCTCACACTGCAGAGCTAGTTACTAATGTGTTCTGAGACTGCATGTGGTATGCAACTAGACTGCAATAGTTTTCAGTCCAGCTATGTAATGAGCTAATGTCCTATCAGCCCTGTATTATGTGTATTTTATACAAATTAATTTTAAAGGCATGGTGTTACCAGATCATCCTTTCATCAGTGAAAAACTTATAAAACATAGAGACTGGATAATTAGTAATTTATTTATCTTCATTAAACATGGTTATCTGCAGTAATCAGTTCAATCACAATTAGGGGGTTAGTCATCAAAGTGCAAATAGACATGTAGGTGTGTGAATTTGCATCTATTCACCACTGTTCACTTCTGCTCATCTTTGTGCATTCAGCAAATTGTGATGTGGAGAATTCTCTCCAATTTGACATCTTATGACAGTCACAAACTTATGAACCGTTTTGGATTCCTTTGCGTGTGCATGGATGTGACTTTTGCCTAGTTACAAAATGTTGGGGTATGTCAAAGTAGCAAATTCAGCAAGGCGTATTGTCCCAAATTCAACAATTGACTTCACCAGCTCAAAGTGTCAAAGTGGGAGCTGATGGCAGTAAAGTGCTAATTTTGCATAATTTGATTTACACTTTAATGACAGAAAATATAGCGACTGAGTGACAGCTTGAAATATGATTGTCTCACAGCTATGTAAGTAACACTTGTTACAACGCAGGTGACTTTAATATGGTGACAATAGTGGTGATCAAACTGTTAAACTGGTGGAAATGTCCTTCTTTGTAATCTGTCCAGCCTATTCATATCTTGTCATTACTAAAATAAACTATGCTTATGCCTGACAACTTGTTGTATGGCGTCCAACGCTGTTTGCTTCTGTCAAGGGGAAGCAATGGTTAGTGAATAAGGAGTTGCAAATTTGCATCTATCAGAGAATAGTGACATAAAGGATACAAAGGAATTAATACTTTAATGAATAATCCTTTTTAATGTGCAGATCAGATCATTTCTTTAACAAGATATAATTTTCAAATACATCCTGCAGGGCAATGTAAATGCAGCTACATAGCTCTAATTCAATGTTCAGCCGCACCTGGTTAAAGGGATGATATGGTTGACTTGTTTCTTACGAATTTTCTTTCAAAGTGGTGAGATGAAACCGTTATTAAGATCTATTAGTTGAACTTGATTTGCAGTTTAGGATTCCTTCTTATCTAATTCAATTTGTGTAAAGCCAGTATTCCATTTCAAAAAAAGAGTGCAAGATTGTACTGGAAGCTATGCAACCCAGGATAAGATGTATTTCATAAGTCTCCCCCTTTTAAAGGTAATGGTGTCATGCATGTGGTATGCAACTAGACTGATTACCATGCAACTAAAAGGGATACTCTGTCCCTTTAATGCCAATGTATCTAAAATATCCATACTGCAAAGCTAGCTGATAATAAATTAGTTCAGATGTGAACTGCAAGGCCGCAGAGAATATAGTGCAGTGTGTAATGTGCATAAAAGTATTTAAATAATCAGCCCAGTTGTACTGAGGATATTAAAAGTGTTTGCTTTTAAATAAATGGGAAGCGTGCTGAGGTCCTGGGTTCAAGTCTACCCTGGACTTTATCTGCATGGAGTTTGTATGTTCTCCCCGCACTTGCGTGGGTTTCCTCCAGGCACTCCGGTTTCCTCCCACAATCCAAAAACATACATCTGTGTCTGTCTGTGTGTGTGTGACTGAATAGGGAAACTAGATTGTAAGCTCCATGGGGCAGGGACTGAAGTGAATGATGAATCTCTGTAAAGCGCTGCGTAAAATAGTAGTGCTATATAAGAATGAATAAATAATAAAAATAAAAACTTAAATGCAGGAATAGTCTTCTGTTTGATTTAAAGAATTCAAAATTTCATTATTCTTGATTTGACTTCAGTGTCAGATTTTATTGATGGCTATAGCCTGAGTTACTATTCAGGTTACGTTGCATTAGTTCCTAATCTGGGCACACCCACAAAAGACAAAGCACACTGAGCATGTGCAGTGTCTGCAGTACAGCTGAACTTTGAGCCGCCCAGCTGACACCTTCACAGGCATTTATCCTTTGTTTCATGGGGAAACTGTACATTTTGGTATGTTCTGCAGTCTTTTTGCATAAGGTTAAACATTTCTAGCTGAAATTATTTTTAAACTTTAGTTCCCCTTTAAAGAAGAACTAAATTTAGGCTCAATTGATGCATAAAGATGTGCCTCCTTTCTTTCTGACACTTAGGTTATTTATCAGAGTGAGAAATTGACTGTGGAAGTGAATTCTTATCACTTCAGGCTGCTACTCTCTGATTCTCTATTCCTTATTCATTAAGCAGTGGATTCCCATAGCAAATTTGTGACCACATCAGTAGCCATCTCTTATGTAGTGTGCGACTGTCATTAGCTGGCAAATTCACCATATTGCAGATTTGCTGAATCCCCAAATTTGGGGAAGTGGCGAACAAATGTGAATTCACACCTTACAGAACAATTCGGACCTTCATGGATAAGGAGAGGCTTGTTTAAAATGGCATAATTGAGGCCTTGTACTTTTAGTGAACAATGCAATAGAGGAGATAATCCAGATAATAAAGCTTTATTCTTCGGCGAAATTTATTAAAATCAAAAATTGTGATTTTGTCTGATTTTTTTTTTCCTTCTCCATATTGGCAGATTTTTGCAGATATCGCGATGTTGCTATTTGCCGATATGGATTTTTCAGCAATATTATGGATGTTTCCATAGAGATTAACAGATTTCAATATTGCAATGTTGGCAAAAATCTGTGATATCGTGGTTTCAATATTGGTAAAAAAAGTCTGATATTGATATTTTTGATTTTAATAAAGTTCGCCCTTCAAGTGCATCATCCTACATGGCTTTATATAGGATAACAAAGTACTAGTGTATTTTTTTACATACATCACACACTGTATTATCCATTTGTGTTGTGTTAAATTGACTTATTCCTTTCATTTCTGGTTTGCAATCCTGATCAATTGAGCACTGAATGCAATGTATAAATGTATAGTGCAGTAACGATTTAAAGGACAGCTGAAGTCAAAGGCTGATTGACATGACCTATCAAACAAACAGGGCACTTGTGCTGCAGCTGGCTGAACTTTTAGCTTCAAAACAGAAACAAAAAGCACTATCCGCCACTGCCCAATCGGCTTAAATACAATGATGTTTTAGCTATTCACTGGCTGGCTTGCATTTGGCAGGTAGGCCAAACAGCCTGTGATTCTAAATCCCTCCCTCCCCCCCTTTTAAATGAACCGTCCAGCTTGATTAAATAAAAAGTAATGTGTTTTGTAAATGCATTATATATATATATATATATATATATATATATATATATATATATACTAATATACTTTTGTATTTTGTGTGAGCAAAGCAATTAATTGTGCCTCCTTTGTGGTGGTACACAGAGATTCTGTGTGTTTCTTCATAGTCTGATAGATGCAGCAATCTTTCTCCATTGACATAACTGTGTCTCAGGAAGGTCAAAATTAATAGTTAATGAAGTACCATCGGAATTTACAATAGTTACAGCTAATAGTCTGCAATCTCAGTAGCAATAGCGTGCTGATACTGAGCATAAGAAAGAAAGTTTTCGATGGAAAGGTAGCCATGTGTCTAACGTAAAGTGTGGCTACCTTTCCATAAAAAAAATTGCCGAGACTGGAATCCCTTTAATCGTTCGCTGATGTCCGTGTGCAGTACATCAGCGAGCGCATAACAGTCTGTGCGAGCAGAGGCGACGCATCGCAAGGTGTGTTCGCACCTTGCTTAATTACCCCCCAAGAGCAGTCTTTCCGCGTTTAATAACTTTTTCCTATAGACTGTTCCTTTAGTACTGAATTATTTTTATGATTTTATCTTGCATAAAAATGACTTAAATATAAACAGTAATCATTTAGTTAATATTAAAAGGATTCTCTATAGCCTGTTTTATGAATGTGTATCAATGGCATCTATATCCATAATCAGAGAACCATGTGTTTTTTGCTTCTAAAATTATTAGCCAGGCATCTGGTGGTAGTTTGACTGTACTCTGCATGGCTGCATAATAAGCAGAACTAGTTGCATTATGTATTACATCTAATTAGTACAGAGCCCTGCAGCATGGAAGGTTTTAATGTTTTTTTTTTTTCTTATGGAAGGTTTTAATGTTGTTTTTTTTTCTTAGTGGATATGTTGAACTATATTTGATATATATTTTTTAAGTATAGTACAGAAGGGATTCAACCATTTACAGTGTTACCAGTGTCATAGTTATGAGATTGTTAATCCCTTAGAGCAGAGTTCCCCAACCGCCGGTCTGCGGATCAGGACCGGGCCTTGGAGTTTTTCAGCTGGTCCGCGGCGCTGCTGACATCTAGCTCTGCGGCCTGGCGCCTGGTCAGAGCACGGTCTTTGTGGATTGATAATGTTCTCTGCCGTAGCCGTGACAGCTCGCAGCTCCCGGCAGAGAACATTATGCAGGACGGGGCAGGGCATCGGGTCTTAGTGACGTGGTCATCCAGCACAGCATGGACGGGGTGGGACTGCAGGTTCTCCTCACTGACTCGCCCCTGGCAGAACATGTTATGACCATATGACCAAAGCTCCGCACCTGCCCCACCACCACCCCACCGGGCCATGGAAAACTGGTCTTGCTTAAAGCCGGTCCCTGGTGCAAAAAAGGTTGGGGACCTCTGCCTTAGAGTAGTATTTCAGTGTACCCTTAATGTTTTTTTTTATTATTTTCATACAATGAAAAGGCATGATCTAACTTTTGGCAAACCACCTGTTTTGTTAATGTTTCAAAATTCATAGTCAACATATACAGACTCTGAACCATTGTGTTTTTTGTCTTTGTTTTTTTTTAATGGGAGATCTTGTCAAAATGCCTTAACATGTGAAAGTAGGACGGAGTTGCTTAAGAAAAGGTGATGCCAGGTGTTTGCTGTGGTTTGTCTAAGCTTTCCATTTGTTTTGACTCCACATCCACTGTTGTATGTATAGTGTACCATTGCTTTAATAAACTAATATGTTTATCATAACGCCAAATTAATGCAGTTTTCTGCCACATAAATGAAGTAAATTACCCTGTTTGTAATTGCATTTGATGTTGTGGTAGGTTTCATATTTCTGGTGTTGTATACCTTGCTGCCTGAGGACCTGCCTGAGAAGCTGGTGTGCCATCTTGTATATGTTTTTTCCCTTTAGCTAAAATGGCCTTTTTTTTTTTTTTTTTTTTCTTAGCCTAGATTTTATTGGTGTTTTGTGTTAGAGAACTGAATAAACATCCCTTTTAGTTGCATGGTAATTAGTCCAGCTGCATACCACAGGAAGACTTAGGAGATGTACTATATTCTGTGCTCTGTAGATTTCAGTAAATCTTACTCTGTTCATATATGTCTCCATATATACATGTTGACATGTTTTACAAACATTAAATGAGGTGAAATGGAATTCTGCAGACAGAGTTCACCCAATATATCTAAATAAGAGTTCCATCCTATCACTTTTAAACTAAATGCTAAGAAATAAGCTAACCCTATCTTCCCTTTAACCAGGTGCACTTAGGATTCTGGTTATGCATCTAAATTTTCATTGCCAATGGGATGCAGTTCAACATTGTACATTGTTAAAGTGATGATTTAGTCTGCATATTAAGTGTGGTGATGGAGCTGTTTTCTGCTGATAATGTGTTGTGCAAATAAGTGCATTACCTATTAGCTATACAGCCTGTATATTTTATAGTTTAGCATTGTTGAAAGGAAGATCTGGTAACACCATCTCTGCAGGGGCAGATAGCCCATTTAGCTTGGTTGTACACTCCACAGATGGTCAGGAAACCATTGCTGTCCATAGTATGCCCATAGTAAGCTTCGGAACCCATTAGAAACCAGCCCTGCAGAGTGGGGAGGGGTAAATTCTGCTAAATACATAATAGAAAGTTCTGTCTGCACTATTTTCATATCAATCCTGATTCAAAGCTGATCGTTTATTCCTCCCCAGTGCTTTGAGCTGAGCTAAAATTAAGGTTTATTTGACAGTTCTAATCTGACTTTTTAGTCCAGATATTTTGACCCAGCAAAGCAAGGAGGGTCACAAAAAGTATAATGACTTCTAGCTCCCCAACATCTTTAAATGCATCATTGTTCACTGTTGTTTGACTGGTGTACTTATGAGCAAATGCAATAATCCAATGCTGGAGTCACACTAGCTGTTTTCCATTAAATTTATTATTTTCAATGGTGAAAAAACACAATAGCCTGTGTGGATTATCCCAAAGGAAACAATGGATGCTATTTTTCCAGCTCTCAGCTGAAAAACAGCTAGGGTTGACCCCAGGCACGGTATAACGTTTTAGTTGCCCTTTAAGACCTCCACGTTCTTGGTTTCAATCATTGTCTGGCACTTTGAATGATGCATCTTCATTCTTCAAATGTTGTAATTTACTTGTATTAGTGTCTTTTATAATGTATTGTTAAATTGTTCAGAGCTGCATACCTTGGTGGAGTTTTATAAATAAAATATACATACATATTCTCTACAGTTTAAATAAAAATGTGTCTTTACTACTGTGTACATATACCTAATCTGTGCTTTTTATGCAAGTATTTCTTGGTAATTTGACTGGGCTTGTTGCGGGTGACGTTATGCGCGTGGTATTCCATATGTATATTACTGCATAAGAAAAATGTCAAGGGGGAAATTCTAATTTATATTTTCTAATCTTAACTGTTTCGTATGCTACTGGAAATACCTTGTGTAAAACAGTTTTATACTTCATGTGTACCTTGTGTTTTTATATAAACGTAAATCTAAAATTATGGCTTTCTCTTCAGTTAACCAGTTGGTTTGCATAGAGTTAACAATCAGCTTGCACAATTTTAGAGACACTTGGCTAATTATCTGTCCCCTTAAGTATAGTGGTTGGTATACCTGGTAAGATCTGGCAGTCCAAGTGTATTGATGAACACCCAGAACATTGACAAACAGTGTAGCCAGATTTGTTCAATATTTTCTTACCCAGAAGGTCAATCATACAATTATATCAGTTTTTTTTATACATTTTGTTCCATTTGTGTGAGAATCCATTTGTAGGCTGTTTATTCATGATCATTTGCTGTTTTAGAAAAATTTGCTTATCTTAAAGTTAGCCTGTCAGGTCCACTTAGCAGACTTTTTTTTTTTTTCTCTAGGAAGCAGGGAGTTGTCTTAGCTGAATACTAAAAGCCTGTAGTAAAAGAAGCAAACTCTCTGCTTCTGTTCTGTTCTGATGCCTGACTTGAAACTAAAGTTGGGTTGGGCAGGGCTAAAAGGGTGTCTGACATTAATGTTCCTCCAATGAGATTCAAGTCAGGCATCGGAGCAGAAAAGAGGCAGGGAGTTTGCTTCTTTTACTACAGACTTAGCTGAAAGCTTTTAGCATTCAGCTAAGATAACTCCCTGCTTCCTTAAAAAATAAATAAATGTAAAAAGTCTGCT
Organism: Pipa parva; assembly: GCA_019650415.1. Classification (NCBI taxonomy): domain Eukaryota; kingdom Metazoa; phylum Chordata; class Amphibia; order Anura; family Pipidae; genus Pipa; species Pipa parva. The sequence continues at coordinate 18,548 of WMED01002972.1, forward strand.
AAGTGAACCTGACAGGTCCACATTAATGGTGAATCATTAGCAGTTCTTTGCTTAGTCTTTTAAAAGTTGCTAAGCTATTATGTTTGCGGCTCCAGACTTCCTTTCTTTAGCGGAAGTGGGGCCAAAATGGCTCTTTTGATATTAAAATTTGCTGACCCTTTTTATACACTAATGCCATCAACTTTACTAAGTTTACATAAGTCTGTAGGCATGTAAGCATTTTTTGAGCCAGGGCTGTAAATATGGATTGGCATATTTGGCTAATGGTTCTAGTATGTAGTTGTGCTGTGCCCATTTGAGTAACGCCTCTTAAGCCCTAGTAGGGGTGTGTGATATGTATCGTTCACGATACTATCGCACACAGGGTTGTATCGATATTGCAAAACTGCAATATCTGGTTATCATGCGGCGCCTGTGGAGCTTCCGGGAGGTGGGGAGAAAGCAGTCGGCTCAGCGCACTTACAAAGAAAAGGAGAGAGAGACTCGCCCGCGCAGATGCACTAACAGCCAATAGCTAATTAAGATGAAGTGAATATTCATGAGCATGAATATTTACTTCGTCTTAATTAGCTATCGGCTGTTAGTGCGTCTGTGCGGGTGAGTCTTTCTCTCCTTTTCTTTGTAAGTGCGCTGAGCCGGCTGCTTTCTCCCCACCTCCCGGAAGCTTCACACAACCCTGTGTGCGATAAAGACAGGATCAAGCTGCAGAGGATGAGGCGCACACATTATCGGCCATTATAGTTATCGGGTAAGTAAAAAAAAAAAAAATCGGGATATCATTTTTTCCCTATATCGCCCACCCCTAAGCCCTAGACACTTGTAACATTGTTGCTTTTATTCCATAGATCAAGTTGCCACAATGCAACAATCTTGAAATTTTGCAAAGTACACAGTGGATGAAGGATCCTACAAAATATACTTACATGGTAACATAACTATGAAGTTAAAGGAGAACTAAAGTGAAAAAATAAAAAACATTTCAAATACATACCTTATACAGAACTGGTTGATTACAGTCACAACATGAGCTTGATGCTTCCCCCGATGCTTCTTCACAGCGCTGACTGGCGGCCAGCGCCACAGCTCCTCCCACCCTGTCACACCTCGGGTGTTTCAGGGCTTAAACATAATCACGTTCATTGCGGGGGCCAGTGAGAACGCTCCCCTCTTTGAGCGTGATGATGTATGAGGCTGGGGAAGGAGAAGGAGCTGCGCGCTGGCTTCTGTGACAGCCAGCGTGCTGTGCAGAAAGCGTCGGGGGAAGCATCGGGAACTGGCTAATTACAGCACAGCTTATGCTATGACGGTAATAAACTGGTTCTGTATAAGGAAAGTATTTTAACTGTTGTTTTTTATTATTTCACTTAAACTCTTTAAGAGCAGGATAATGAAGAGAACAAATTGTTTGTTTTTTAATAGTATTTTGGAAAATAATTATTCCATATAATAAAACATTTGTTTTCTGGATGCCTCATAATGCTAAAAGTTTGATATTGGTTAACCATAATTCTTTTCCCCTGAATTTTACTATTTATACTTTTTAGATGTATCATTTGCTTTTTCTTATTTATATAACAACCAACTTCAATTTATTTCTGTGTTGTTTTTTTTATTTTTTTTTTTTATTTTAAGGTATCCAACAAAAAGGCAAACAGTACTCCCCCTCCAGCTCAAGTATCAAAAATAAAGGTACCCACACCCCAAGCTGTTGTCAAGAAGGAGAAGCGGCAGAGTTCCTCAAGGTTTAATGTCAGCAATAATAGAGAATTGCAGAAACTACCAGCTCTCAAAGGTAAGAACAGTAGATTACATTATTACATTTTCTTTCTTTTAACAAAAGCTCATGTAATGAGTTTTGAGATTTTGGCAGTTAATTATAGGTAAAGGGATTTGATTGCATAGGAGCAGTACAGCTTTCATCTTAATGAAATCCCCTGCGCTTCTGCAATGCGTTCTTGCTGTTGCATGTCATTGCCATGTTATTAAAAACTACAAATCCAATCAGTACTAGTTGAAATCCCAGCATGGTTCACAGACCCAGGCATTAAACGATAGTCTTATATTGAGATGACTACCGTTGTACCCCTCACACTCTCACAAGTACTACAGACAACCCACATGCTATCAGTTTGGACAAACACCAGACAATCACTTGTCATCTCCCCATACCTGAGACTGCTCACTCTACTTTCTCACCTAGAAGCAGAGATGTCAAACCTCACCCTAACCCTTTGGAGACTCAATGGAATTACAATAATAAAAGACCTACTGTGCAAAACGTTTCAAATTCAACAACAATTCGGAACACCAAACTCAGAATACTTCACCTATATTCACATAACATCTTGGCTAAATAACCTCCTGGGATCAGATGCAGCACACAACATTTTTCGAACAAAGATAATCTATGAAGCTAGATATCAACCCTACCAATACCAAAAAAGGAGTAATCTCTGCTCTATACAAGGAGCTCCATTTAGAGGACTCTCACCTCACACCAAAACTAATAACATACTGGGAAAAGGAAGCTAACATCCTGCTCAATGAAACAAGTTTGAAAGAAAGAAACACAGTTCTAAACCCAATCTCACGCAATATTCTATACTTTTAAGTATCCCGAAAGGTTCTATGTACATTGTACTACACACCAGACAAACTTAAGAAAATGTACAAACTCGCATCAGAGACATGCTGGAGATGCCAGACAGACCACACAGACTTCATCCACATCTGGTGGAACTGCCTCACTATCTCACTTTTTTAGAACCAAATATTCCAACTAGTCTAATCAAGCAAGCTTGAATAATCAAGCAAGCAATTCACCCATCAATACAAATGGTACTATTCAATCTGCTACCCAAACAAAAAACCAGAGATCTGACTACATATCCAAATAGCAAAATTGAGCATAGCCTGCAAGTGGAAAACAAAACAAATCCCCTCCCTCCCCCCGAAACTAAATAGAGCAAATCACACAAACAAAATCACTCAAAATCATAACTGCAAGAATCACAGTAGGCCTATCCAAGACCATAAAACGTTGGGAATCATGACCTACAAAATATGAAGGTAATTGAACAATATACTCTACACATATTCAAACTGCAGCCTGTGTGATCCTGCCTCTCCTCAACTACACCTACTCATTACAGTAAGACCTAGAAAACCTATAAATCCTTTGGTACCCTCATGTATAGTTGTATATGTTAGGATTGGGAACTGATTGTGGGCCATAGGCTAGACTTAAAATGGTGTATTGTTGCACATGTATTATTGCACAGCACTGCCGCAGTTTAATACGAGTCTATTGGGGAGCAGAGCTAATCATCAGTGATTATATTTTAACCCTAATCTGCACCATTTTTGTTATTAGTGCTGATATCACTGAGCTGTGCGTGAACAGAATAAGAGGATAAGGGAACCTTCTGTCAAGTTATTAAATCCCTGTTTAGCTAACTGATGAGCGCTGCACAACAGAATATTCATAACAAGGTGCAGTAAAGTCAAGAGAGCAAGCTAAAAAGTTTAATCGCTGGATCAGAATTTCAACTTTACATTAGAAAACTGCTGCTGTGATTGCTTAATTTGCCAAAACAGACAGGAACCAGAAATGAAATGGGTCACAGCGTTTGTGAAGAGCAGAAGTAATGACAAGTTATACAGAAGAAAAGGCAGCGCTGGAGCTAAAACACCTACCGGTAAGTATTCCCACTTTAAAGTGCACCTGTCACCTCAAAACTAATACTAAATTAGATTCTACTAATGAAATAAATATTTTTGTAAAAATATGTGTATTTTAAAAAATACAGCGTTTCTCTTTGTCATGTTCCCTGTCAGCCTGAGTTTTCTTTCCTGGGTTGGGTGGAGCTTAAAGGATGATTGACTTTATAGGTCCTCCAATCAGATCCCTGCTAGATCATGATTTAAGACAATGATGGCCAACCTATGGTGCACGGGCCATATCCTGCCTTCAATGCGGTGCTATCCAGCCTGCAGTCCGAATTCTGAAATCCAAAATGTTGCATGTAAGTGTGAATTCGCCAGGTAAAGACAATCAAAATAGACTGTTGCAACTTTACTATGGAAAATTGTCGCAGCTGTTGCTTTAAAATTTGTTGCGGTCACGATTTTAAAAGTTGTGATTTTGAAGCAGCCCGTGACATGTGTGTCGCAATTTTATATGGCCCCCAGGCCAAAAAAAGCTTGGGCATCACTGATTTAAGGGATCTGATTGGAGGAGCTATAATGTCAGTTATCAATTAGCCCCACCTATCTGACTCAAGAAAGAAAAGTCAGGCTGACAGGGAAGATGACAGAGAAATGCTGTATAAAGGTACATTTATTTTTAATACCTATATATTTACAAAAATATTTATTTCATTAGCAGAACCTAAATTAGTATTAGAGTTTTGAGGTGGCAGGTACACTTTAAGAATCACCTCTACAGTCATGGCCAAAAGTTTTGAGAATGACAAAAATATCATTATTTTCACATGATCTGCTGCCCTCTGGTTTTTATGTGTGTTTGTCAGATGTTTTTATC
>WMED01002973.1:4431-23088 GCA_019650415.1 Pipa parva
TCTCATGCCTATATATAATTAACTATAATTATATATCTCATGCCTATATATAATTAACTAAGAGAAGTGTTTACTGTAGTTTTGCTCTTTCCTGGATCAAAGTGCAGTAGATAGAAATCCTATCTTTTGGAGCACTAGCACTGATATTTATCACTGATTTTTATGTATTTAATTTATTTAATCCTTAATTAGTTATTTATTCCTATTATTTATATTTATTTATGTATTCATGTGTTTCAGCACATTGTTACAGCTCTTATTATCAGTCTATCTCACATTTAGATTGTAAGCTCTACAGAGCAGGGACCTCCAACCTCTTGTGTCAACCACAAACTAGCACTGAGGGGGTTATTCACTAAAGTCCAAATTTTTGCGTATAGGTGAGAATTCGCCAGATAAAGACAGTCACAATAGGCTGCTACTGTCGCAGTCGCATCTTTATAATGAGAATATTGTCGCAGTTGCAAATTTATTATGGGGAAATTGTCTCAATCTTAACATTAAAAAATTGTTGTGACTTTACAATGGGGAAATTGTCACGGACTTGCTATGGGAATCTGCTGTTTGCGAATTTGACAGTCGAATTCGCACCTTAGTGAATAACCCCCATAAAGTGATGTATCCTTGTGATAATATACTTTTATTGTGTAATGCACTTTTTCTATGTCTGCATTTTATTTGTATAGCTGAATTGTACAGCGCTGTGTAAACTTGTGGCACTTTATAAATAAAATTATACCTACATATTTCACACGGAAGGCCCTTGCTTCCTATCATTCACTAGGACATACCTTGTTTTTTCAAATGTTTACCAAGAATACATAATGCAGTTAACATTAAATGAACCCTTATTTATCAAGCAAATAAGTAAACAGTCATTTTAAAAGCACTAGATAAGCAAACTGACATGTCAATTGCATAGAGAACATTCATTTTTTGTCGTTACTGGGCCTTTGCATGTTTAATAAACTTCACTAAAAAAAAATCACTACTGTTTATTTCCCAGAAGTAAAATATTTCTTATCGTATGAGAAGCCAAACAGAACAATTTAATAATACCCCCACCCCAACCTTACAAAAAATGAATCATTTTGATAAGGAAAAAGATTGGACTTTCCAAAATTCCAGGAATGTGGTGTAATCACCAGATGTCATGCACATGCTTTCCAAACATAAAACTAACGTTGTGATATTTGTAACTCTGAAGTCGAGTTATTCTGTAACACAAAGGTAAAGCAATTGTACTTTTGGCACTTACTTTTTGCTATCACCCAGTCTGTGTGTATCTAATCAGCTACTGTTACTGTTTGGGTAACACTCCAGGAATTTACACTTTATTAATGCGTGACTGTATAATGTAGTGTATCAATCACTAAACTGCCCCTTGTCAAACCTATAAATTAAACCATTATCTTAGCCCCCCCTACCCCAAAAAGAAGCAAGGGCATCATTCAATTATTCTATTTAACACCTTAAATTCCTATATCTCATAATATACGAATTATCACTCGAGTTTATTGAATGCTCATTTTGTAAAGAATTTGTTTTTTTTTTCACGTCCCCCATTTAAAAGCAGAAAACAATGAAATACAGAATAATGAAAGCAGCGTTGGGTTGTAAAGAACACATATCACTGCTACAGCTGTGCACCATGCATTTATTTTCTTAAGGGAAAATAGGGTGTTTTTTACCCTACTTAGGGTAAAAAAACATTTAGATCAAGGATTATTACAATTTGGGATTTAGAATATGGGTTATATTAAATTAGAAATAAACAATAAGTCCTATATTAGTAGCAATAATTATTTTATGGTTTAGTATTAGGGAAGGAAAGAAAGAAACATGATAAAAGAAATATTATGTAACAAGAATGGATGAAGTAATAATATTTAAAATATGTGTTTTAGGGATAATATTAGACATGTATGTTTTTTTAATTTTTGCTTTTTTCCTATACTTTTCTTCTTCTCCTGTTCCCATTTCCCTACTTACACTCCCTCTTGTACCCTCCCCCGATCCCTTTCTTTCTTGCCCCTCCCCCCTCCCCTTTCCCTTCTTCTTAATCTCACAAAGAAAGAAAATCACAGTGGTTGATATTTATATATTTTTATTTCATAGTAATTAGTTGCATTTAACTTGACATTTCATTTTTTTTCCCCTAAACTGTATAACAATACTTTGCACATTGTGTTTTGCGGAAATTAATTTTAATGGTATTTCACATTTCTAAATTGAATGTTGCTGAAAACCTGTTGTAATAAGATTTCTAGCCCTTTATCATACATTGCAATTTTAAATCATTATAATGCATTGTAATTTGAGACTTTTAGACAGCCTGTAATTTTTCTCATTTTATGGCACTAGCGGGCATGGAATTGTCACTGATTAATTATGTGTTGCACTAATTGTTTAATAAATTGGTTTCAGAAATTCAGTTGTCTGCTTGAAAAGTCACTTTAGACTGCCATGCTTTAATAAAATTAAAAAAAAAAAAGAAAATTTAGCAGCGTTCCTATTGATAAGTAAGTTTTTAAGCTTAAACCTAAAGCCAAATATTAAACTAAAAATATTCTTGATGAAGTAATACTTCTGAACTACACTCTGGGCGAAATTTATTAAATGCGGAAAATTTTCCGCACGTGCGTTATTTTTAGCTCACAATCGTAATTTCCGATCGCGCGATGGTAAATCCGATCGATTTACCATCGCGCGATGGTAAATCCGATCGATTTACCATCGCACGATCGGAATTGCGATTGTGCGATCGCAATTCCGATCGTGCGATCGGAATTTCGCATCGGGGCGAACGCTTCACCCTTAATAAATTTCGCCCTCTGTATTTATGCTGGTTTTCAAACAGCATATTAATATATGAATCAAAATTTTCATTAAAAAATAACTTTTTTGAGCCAGAAAAATAGAATTTGAGATTGTGAGTCAACTTCTCAGCCATCCAGAGACTGACAATGGCTTTTCTACTCACTACTTCTCTTCCCCAAAGTTCTCAACTGGTCAACCTAATGAGCCTTATTGACTAAAGGCCAAATAGTCACATATAGCTGACTATCTCTACATCTATTTGCCATTTCCCCAGGTTTGCTTATTGAGAAACTATGCAAAGTGGAGACTAATTTGGGTGTCTATGATAGATGTGATCTTATGGAGCTTTTCACATCACTCTGCATGCTTGTGCACAGGTACTTCTAATATTGACTAAGCGGAGCAGTGTGTTGAAGGAGCGAATGTGACTAAGTGAACTGCTCCGAATTCACCTGTTTGACTTTACCACTTCAGACTGGCGAATTACGGGGCTCCACATTCTACTTCTACCCATCTAAATACAGCACACCATTGTTGGGATTGCATAGTAATATTTCAATTTTTACAGAATATTTTAAACTGTGTAAAGTAGTTAATACAAAGGAAGAAAATATTTTATTACAGATATTACAGATGGATCAAAATACTTTGCAGGTTTGGGCAGGAAAGTGGCAAATTAGGTTCCACACTAATAAATGTAAGGTTATGCTTATGAGAAGGGAAAATGCATGTCTAGAGTATTTTCTAAATGGGAAAACACTGGACAAAACAGACATGGAAACAGGTTTAAGAATTTTAGTTTACACGCTTAACTGTACCAACCAGTGCCAAGCAGCAACTGCCAAAGCAAATAAGATCATGGGGTGTAACAATAGAGTCATAGATGCACATAATGAGAACATAATTGTACCACTTTACAAAGCACTTGTCAGATCACACCTGGAATACTGTGTGCAGTTTTGGGCATCAGTGCACAAGAAAGACGGGGTTGAGCTTGAGCGGGTTCAAAGGTGAGCTTCTAAATAATAAAAGGAATGGGCAATACAGTACCAAGAAAGATTATAAAAACTGGGCTTGTATAGTCTAGAAAAAGGAAGATTAAGGGGTGACATAATAACTATGTAAAAATATATAAAGGATCACTACAGAGATTTCTCCCACAATCTATTTATACCAAGAACTGTAAGTATAACAAGGGGGCATCCTCTATTTTTAGAGGAAAGAAAGTTTCTACATCAACATAGAAGGGTATTTTTACTGTGAGAAGAGTGAGGCTATGGAACTCTCTGCCTGAAGAGTTGTCAATGTTAATTCCATAAAAGAGTTTAGAACTGGTTTGGATGCTTTCCTTCAGTTTAAGAACATTACAAGTTATGGGTACTAGATAACTCAAGGTGGGATCTTGATCCAGGGAATTATTCTGATTGCCATATTTGGAGTCAGAGAGGAAATTGTTCCCTAATATGAGGAAAATTAGCTCTAATCTTCCTTCCTCTGGATCAACATAGCAGGGAAATAAGCTGAACTAGATGTACTTAATAACTATTTTACTATGAAATTTTTTTTTAGGCTGGGGGCACATTATCGTTGAAAAACATTGGATACCTGCATTGGCATTACAAAAAGGGCCTTGTATTATGTGGCTATTTCCAACTTTCACAGCAATGTTCACAAAAGACATTTCCCCAATAGTTGTTGGAACCCCCTTTACTCATTATATGCCTTTTGCAATAATATCTTGCTGAATAGGCTAACCTTTTTTATATGTATCCTATCTAAAATAACATAATTTTTACTTTTTAAAACTACATATTCAAGAGGTCTTACATTGTCTTCAAGGGCTTTGACACAGACTCCTGCATGGCATTATGGGAAATGTAGGTTTTGCATAAATATATGTGCATGTGGAATTACATTACATAAATATAAAATTAGGAAACATTAGATATTAATGTAACAAGCAATTATATTAGTATGCCTTATGTACTGTACTTTCTTTAAACCCATTTTACAGAAGTGCACCTCAAAAGGAACTACTTTAGTTTTCCCTTAAGCTTATTTTATTTGTGCTGTATAAACATTGAGAATAAGCAAACCCTCCATTACTTCCATTCTAAGCAATAGCATTTCGTTTCTCCCTGGTGAACATAGAGCAAAGTCCTTATGAAAAGAAATGAAATATTTGTGACTCTTCTGGGTATACACAAATCACTGCAGATGAACATTTACTTCTTTAAATAAATCTCTTTGTACAGCAGTATAAACAACATATCATATTCACTTCCAAGCATTATGTCATTTAGATGAACTTTTTTTCTCCTAGGAATAAACTATTAAAAAAAAAAGCATTTTATTTTTATTTTACTTCAGTGGCAATCATAAAACCATTCATTAAAAAATGACTAGAATTATAAATTTATCCATAGACATATTTTACCCAATTAGATTATCTGGGAAATGGAACTAAAGAACTCGACTTTGAACACCCCAAATTCACAGGTAACATGTTTACTGAAGGCTGCAATGATTGACCATAAAACATGAAAAACCTTCTAAATGTTGACGTTTCTTTGCGCTATTACACATCTGGAAAATATGTGGAAACATTTCTTTTGAATCTGGCTTAGGCATCATTTAAAGGAAAACTTTAGATATTTACCTTCACTAAATTAAGTTTGGGGTTTGGTTTGCTATTCAAAAACACGATCTACAATGAAAGCTTGTATAGTGAATGTATAACTTGTTAAAATGTCTCCACAAGTCACAACAAGGAAACAACCAATGCATCCCTCTATAAGAAAAATAATAACATCAAGGGTTACTTTGCATTTACTTGTTACTCAAGGATACTCTGGATCAAGCTGGTTCAAGCTGGAAAAGGGATGAAATGAGTTATAGAGGTGTTTTCAAATTGTTGTTTTCATATGAATTTCATAACCCCATTAACTTGGTGATTTAAGCATGAGAGAGGAACTTGCTTCAAGTTGAGTGTACAATACAAAATGTCAATCCAGATGTAGCAATAACTTTGTAATATGGCATACAGGATTCAGAAAAGTAAGCAACCTAACCTAAACTGGCTAACTTTTAACTTTAACAGGCATACCATTTGACAGGTGTAATTATCTCCTGTATAAAAAGAACTGGGTGACATTTTCAACACTTCAGGGAATATTAGTATATAGTCTATTTGCTGTTGCTATGGCTTGTATAAAACTTTATAGAGTTTTAAGCACCTATTATAAGTATGTCAGCATCTTTTTTAGATTTAACTATTTATAAATCTGTACATTGTTAACAAACAGCATTTTTTTCAAATTCAACAGATTGCAACATTCCTACACTGTTGGAATCATCATCTGAGACATGTATTAAACTCTCTGAAGCACTCACAAATGTCTTTCGATTGGTGTGTATCACACATGACATAGACAAAGAAAATTAACCATCTTTGAGTTATGGGGGGAAGGGATTTAATAAAAGAGGATAATCTTCTACCTAGATGAGATAATAAACCCAGGAGGGAATGTAACAGTTTCATGTTTGCGAATATACTTCACATTTTCTGCAGGTCTAGAATATAATTAACAAACACTGACTTATTTTACAGACTGAAAACTACAAAGGGTTATACTTAACAAACCAATATTTGGATATAAAAGAGGAAGAACACTGAAGGAGATTCTGTTGCCTTGTGTACACCCAACAGGGTATGTCCCAATTGTTGCCATAGACTGGGAGTATGTAAACATGTTCATTGTGTCACATGCAAATTCTTTCTACTTGGAATTGTTTTTTTACACATCCTCGTGTAGGAAGGGCATAGAAAATAAAGTCAAGACTTACTGCGCTAGTAAAATGGTCATTTACCTCTTTAGGTGCCCCTGTGTTAAAACTGCATGACAATTCAAGGAGAGAATAGCTCTAAATCTACTATTAGGGCTTTATATAATTTAGCCAAAAATCTATAAAAATGATCAGGAAGATTTGCAACAACATGTGATTAAATATTGATGAGAAGCAAAGCAACCAGTTTCTTCCAACTGAACAGTTAAGGACGAATAAGAGTCAGTGACAGGGATTTATTATGCAGGGAGGCCTTTTGAAAATACGAATTCCTAATGGGCTTAATACAAACCTGTATTTAATTTTTTAAGCGTGCCTATTGCAATATTAATTTCTTTGGATATATAAATGTATCCTTTAAATGTTCTTCTTTTCACATTGTACATGATGTGTATGTGGCACCAGGCTTCTACTATTCCTGGGAATTTCTGGCACAAACCTATCGATGCCTCAGAGGAAATACTTATCTCAGTTTTAAGGACAATTTATTGTTAAAGGAACAGTACAGTCATTATGGAAGTAATCTCATTTAAAGTAATTTTGTGTAGTTATTACTATTATTATGTTATTATGTAGCTCACCATTTCTACCTAATGCTAAATACCTGAAAATCGGCTTCTCTAAAGCAGTACTCTTTACTTCCTGGTTAATGTCAGCTAATAAAAAGCTGCCAGTGGGCTAGTTGGCATCCCAAAAGGGACAGTCTTTCTAAGATTTGTAGTGACATAAAGCATAAGATGAAGTTGGTACACTGCTTCAGCTTGCATGTTCCATGGTAACATCCTCTGATTGGCTAAAGGATTGACAGAGGAACAAGCCCCCCCTCCACAGAGCTGCTGTCAGCAAATAAGTGTCATGCAAGAGATGCTTTATTTTCTCTCTTTTTCCATTTTAATTTCTTTATTTATTCTGATAATACTATTTGCAAATATGTTATTTACAGTTTGTACATTTATCTTTATTAAGCAGTTGCTTCGGCAAGTTTAAAGGAGAAATAAAGGTAAAAAAAGACATAATAAAAAACACCTTCTAGTAAATTGAAACGTTGCAGTCACAGCTTGAACTGCGCTGTCATTTCACTGCACCAAGGCAGACTTTACACTGCTTAGGCAGATACAGGAGCCAGCGTGAAGCTCCGCCCACTCACATGTCTTCACGGATTTTATTATTGGCAGAGAGGGGAGCGTTCTCATTGGCCCCACAGTAAATGCGATGGTGTTTAAACCCTTTTGTAAGACTCTTAACCCATTATTTCTTTTATTGCCTTGGGAGATTGGGCAAAGTAATTCAATTGTGCAGGGCAACTGCTTATCTGTACAGGGCAACTGCTTATCTGTACAGGGCAACTGCTTATCTGTACAGGGCAACTGCTTATCTGTACAGGGCAACTGCTTATCTGTGCAGGGCAACTGCTTATCTGTACAGGGCATATAAAAATGAACTCGATATTTTTTATTTTATTCCATGTGGTAGGTGAAGGAAACACGGCATGGGCATTGATGTTGGCTCATTGGTAGAAAAAAAGAGGTTATAGCTTAAAGTAGAACTCCAGGGTCTACTGTACTTTTCCTGCTATTTAATCATTATATGAAATCAATATTTTATGTAAATATAAATTGATTAAAATTGATTCTGAAGCACCGGTTACATTTTATAATATAAATCTATAGAGATCCCCTCTGTGTGTTTTGTAGCCTGTGGCTATTCATATGCACAGCACAGAATGTGGAGGATCAGACAACTAGGAAAGATATTGGTCTAAAAATGCAAAAGCCATTATGCTGCCTGGCTGCAAATGCCTGATCCTCCCATTATGCTGCCTGGCTGCATATGCCTGATCCTCCCATTATGCTGCCTGGCTGCATATGCCTGATCCTCCATTCTCTGTCCTGTGCATATAAATAGTCACTAGATTCACAGCACAGAGAAGGGGCAAATGGGCAGGCAACCAGGTCATTGTTTGTTGATTATACCTTTTTAATTAATAGATGGCAGGGCACACTCGAACCTGGACTTCCCCTTTAACAGAATATTTGTGTGCTTAACTAAGCTGTATTTTCTTTCTTAAGTATGATATATGCTGGCCAGGCATTCAGAGAACAGCATCACATGAACTAATCCAAATGAATGAGATGTGCAGGGACATAGCCACTTGTATTGTCAACTAAAGATGGGGGAAGCGGGTACTTTTAAATGCTCATAATCAAATGTAATATGTATCATGAGTCTGAGTACAGATGAGGTTATCATGGATCCCAGAGACTCTTTTGGCTTTCTTTTTGAGAAGGTGTCCAAAAAGTATTTGATAAAAAGCAGAACAGATTACTAAACAACTGTTCTGTTTTTCTGCTTTATGTCACTTGCAATCTGCCTTAGTTCCCAGTACAAAATCAGCCCATAATATTCTTCATTTTACCAGTTTACTGTTATGGCAATTTCTACACAGGTACAGATGAAAGAAATGAATCTTGAATAGAGAAATAGCGATGTTATTGAATGACTGAATCAAAGTGACATAGGCTTCATTTTATATTTTGAAAAGAGAAGCAATTTTGATATAGTGGATTTATTCAGCGAAAGAATACAGCCAAGAATATGGTGAACCATCATGTGATACACTGTGTTAGAAACAATGTGGGCAAGCATGGCTGTGGTTTCACTGAGTGTCTCTTTTGTTATTTGCTTTAGTTTTTCACCTTGGCAGTTCCTCAATACTCTTTTGTTTCTTTCTTTCTTTTTGCCTCTTGCTTGCGCTCATCTAGATTCTTCTCTCATCTTCTTAGTAAGAACACTTTTATCTTATTTTGACTCAGCTATTGAGCGTTACAATTCATGGCAATTGCTTTATATGGAAAATAAAAATAAAACTGTAGTCACAAATCTAACGGTATCTTGTGTTTGTTTCTAAAGAAGTCATATTATGTTCAGTCTCTGCTGTCAGCTCCAATAGGAGGAAGAACAGGCAATGCCAAGGAACTTGGCACATCTTATGCTTGTATATCATATGAAATCAACCATTATATCATACATCATATATTTGGCGAACATGTAATTTATGTTTGATGGGATGTAAATAACCTTGTACGTAAAATGGCCATTTTTACATCATCATGTTCTCTAAAACATTCAATTCATCTGCAGCTTGTAAATGCAAAAAATGTTTTCCTTACTTTTCTCATTATAACGGAATACACGGTCCATGTTATTTTCTTGGAAGACAATATTATGCTGTGATCTTTAATTTATATTTTGTGTTTTTTATTTATTCCGTATACTTAAACAATCTGTCTCGCTATTACTTAACACATGTTTCTAATTAATGTTTTGACTGCAGGTTCCAGAAGCTTTTGTTTCATAAAGGCGCCCGAGGAGAAAAAGACAATACATTACGGGAAGTCACTATTAATAATATAACTTATTAATCACTGAACACGTACGGAATGGATGCTGGGTTGTTAAATAAGATAGATATTATCAGATCAAAGGGGTTATTCACTAAAGTCCGAATTGTTGAGTGTAGGTAAGACAGTCGCAATAGGCTGCTACTGTCACAGTCGCGTCTTTATAATGAGAATATTGTCGCAGTCGCGACTTTATTATGGGAAAATTGTCACAATCTTAACTTTAAAAAATTGTTGTGACTTTACAATGGGGAAATTGTAGAGGATTTACTATGGGATTCCGCTGTTTGCGAATTCGACAGTTGAATTTGCACCTTAGTGAATAATCCCCCAAATCCTTGTGAAGCTCTCAACATCCTTATACCAGCATATACAGTACAGTATATTAGCACAGATGTATTTTGTGCTGATTAGTTATAAGAGAAAACTTTTTATTGAGTTAACACAACTAAAACCTGTTATTTTTTAGAAGATTGTATGTCAGCTGCCATTACTTGTCTTTCAAGTTATGTAGTGCCCTGGCATTTCTAAAGTTTATATGGGGGTCTAAAATTGGCCAAAGAAAAACATTTTCTACAGAAAAACAATAACTGTATTTAAGAAACTAAAAGCTACCCCATGAGTGACAAGCTTTCAAAGAAAGGAATTAATTACTACTATCTTGATAGAAGAGAGCAAACAGTCTCTCATAAGAAATAAGAAGTCCAAGAAACTTTCCCTTTCGAGTCTTCTCTTGATCCCCCATAATTGAGTTGTGGATCATATCAGAGAGAGTCAACTGTATGTAATTAATGTGATTCTTTATCAGAACTTTAAAATAAACTAATAATATATTTATGTTGAAATATGAGTATTAAAAGAAGGCTGATTTTACTTTTCTGTGTTTGTGAGTACAACCATACTTAAGTTTGATAGGGAAAACATATATTTATAGAATATCCATACTGTATATATTACAAAATTTCATTTTTGTCACTTTTGAGGTATTTAATAATTTTTGTTTCCAGCACAAATGGCCACTGCTTGTCTTGATAAATTTGCCCCATGATGTGTACATAGAATATTAAATATTTTTCATTATTTTAATGTATATTTTATTACACTAGATTATACAACATATCTTCTTGGGTTAGTTTCTGCTTATAAGCAATTAAGTGAGAGATCTGATGGGGCATATTTACTAAAGTTGAAAAACCATATTCACTTTTTTATGGTTTACGCCTGTTTTGCCCATTTTTTGCCATTTTCGTCTGCTTTTTGCTTCTTTCTCAATTTACAAAGCCCTTTCCAACTTTTTTTTTACTGATACAACATTTCGCCAGGTTGAGGGTGGTGAAAATTCATTATTCCCTATGGAGATGGGTCTGTAATTTAATTCCCTGGCTAAATAATCAGCGATATTGATATGTTAACGGTAACTGTAACGTATTAGCATATCGATATTTACTGATATCTATTTTTATCTATATCAATACAATTTTTTTTAAATTTTCATAAATGAGGGAAAAGGAAAATGCGGCAGAATAAAAAAGGGTGAAAAACGAGCAGGAATGGTAAAAAGTGCGAATACGCTTTTCTGACTTTAGTAAATATGCCCCATTATATATATGTGACACTGTATGGCCGGATCAGATTCGCTTGGATCATATAATATAAATCCACACTGCTGGTGCCTATCCTTTAAAGCTGCTCGCAAACTAGTTTCCTTTTATTTACTGCAAATGAACTTGCAGATGATATTTTTCACTAATAATTGCAATTAGAGACACAAAACGAAAAATCTGTTATAATCAAGTCAAGCACAGCACTGTTAATATGCAAAGCATTAGCAATCATGAAATCTGTACAAGTAATGGACTTAATTAGCAAGACATTTTGTTAACTAATGTAAAATACAGTGTATTAAATGTATTTATTGTTTTCTTCTCTTTTCCGTTGATGCCTAAAGGCAGATAGGAAAACAATGTTTTTTAACAGTGCAGAATTTCGAGTGTCTTTTCGCAGACATTTATTTAACTAATTATAATGATGCTGCGTAGCATGTTTATGTCATTTACATTGTAGGGCAATTAATCAATAAAAACAATAAATACATTTAATGCAAAACAGATATTGGGAATGTGTACATATATTTAACCAGTTTTTGGCATATTGTTCTTACAGAATTAGCAAATATGTTTTAGGGAAAAGTGCATCAGGATAGCATTAAAGTATCAGTGAGAGGGATGGGGGAATAAAAATGGAAAATATGCCCCAACAGTTACACTATTTCTACACAAGTAGGTATCATACAGGATGTTTCAGAAATGGGTCAGCCATTGCTCTGATTTCAGCCACTTGGGTAAACTGCAGGGTTGTGCCTCTGGGATTTTACTATTGGCACAGGCCAATCACATGACACAAAGATTCATATCATATCATATCATATTAGGTCTGTGACCACAGTAAGTTAGGGCTTTTCATCTTAATTTGTTTAATTGTTATTATTCTGGTCCTTGGTTTTAACAACAAAATCATATAGCCAGTTTAGAGCTGCTACTGATCTCTTTATTTGAGTGGAGATGATTAATGGTTTCATGGCTTATATTGCTGATAAACTAGAAACAAATTTATCAAATGGAGATAATATTAAGATATCACTATCCTCAGTTTTCACTATGATATATTACCTTTATCACTGTGTACAAAAAGATGCTTACCCATTTTCATTTTACAATTGGAATATAGTATCACGAAATGACCAGGAATGAAAATTCTTCCGAAAACAGAATGATAGGTATTACAATAATAACTATGCAAATAGTGAAGTAGAAAATATGAACAGGACATCTACTGGGGACACAATACTAATAATAATAATAGCTAATTATAGTTATCACTGTTTGATAAATATGACCCTCAAATGTTACCTGGCATGTTATTTTCTTAAGATGGGAGAAGTAGCACTGTCTATGTGTAAAAGACTGCACAACTGAACATAACTTTAAATATTTTTTCGTTTTTGCTTGATGCATTTTGACAAATTAATAGAAGTAAACTAAAGTGAAATTCAAATAGTAGTTCATGTCCTTTAGCCTATCCATAAGATCAGTCATGTAGGAAAGAAAGATTCACTTACAGAGGACATTCAGTAAAAACAGGACTTCAAATAGGTCTCTGTAAAAGAAGACCACACATTTACTAACCACCTTTCATCTTGGCCCTCACATCATCTACAATTAACCTCCTCATTTGACCTTCAACATTTAACAGACTCTCTCTAGCACCCACAGGGATGGTTATTTGTACCACTGCTAAAAATGGATGATTTCTCCTGTATAACAATGCCAAGATCCATCCCTTTTTCATAGGCCACAGCTAACACATTCATGCATGCCCTCCTCTTATCTAGTGTGGACTATTGCTAATTCCTTCCATCTGGCTGTTCAGCTTCCCTTCATCCCATTCCCACTCCAATCCTTTTGTAAACTCTGCTGCCATAATTTTCTCCTTAGACCTTCTTGCACACATTTATCTGCTTCCCATTAATAAAAATAAATTTACAGTGTTCTATTTCTGACATTGTAAGCACTTATCTATGCTGACCCTACCTACAATTCTTCACTTGTGTACCTGTATATACCTTGTCATCTACTCCATTCCTGTGACAAAGCAATTTTCTTTTAGTTCCACTCACCAATACTACCCATTCCTGTCTTTTAGCATTCTTTCTTGCTTACTGTATCTCTTGAATTCTACATCCCTCTACAACTGCCAGGAATAGTCTCTAATATTGTCAAAGCTAAACTCAAATCCTACCCCTTGGAGCACTACAGTTGGTTTTCATGTCTTTCTTTCACTTTAGGCTTAAGTAGCTATTTCTGCTTATGACTGGCACTTGGCTAATGACCCAGCACTTTGTGTTACTGCACTTATTGCCATCCTATCTGTGTATGTAAGTCTCCCTCTCAGATTGTAATCTCTAGGGGGCAGAGACCATCCTATTGATTCAATCACGGCCTTAGGGCGAGATTTATTAAAATTGTAAATATTACCGAAATTGCGACATTGAACAATTTTTAATGACATCACAATATCGATATTATCGGTATCACGATATCACAATTTTGATGATATCGATATTGCGATATCGAATTTTCCAGTGATGTTATGGATTTTTGCCATTGAAATCAATGGTTTAAACATTTTGTTCAAATTTCGATATCGCGATATCGATAAACTTGCGATATCGGCAATATTGATATGTCGATATCAGTAAAAACCCTTTGATATTGCGATATCACGATTCACGATTTTTATAAATTTTGCCCCAATTGGAGTGATAAACAAACATGACTTGACGATTGTAATTTATTTCACTATGTTAAGAACTTCTTCTATGTGTGCATTATAATTGTAATGCTGAATTATACATTGTTTCATAAACTAGGGACCCTTAATAAATGAAATTATAAATACATACATTTAAATGGCATAGTTATATATATTACAAAAAAATGGAAACAGTAAATAAAAAACATTCAGCATTCAAGGGTTAAGTCATTTTAAAACATATTATTTACAGATCTTGAAAGAGAAATAAATGTTTCTTGATTTAAAAATGCACTCCTGAGAAATTAGTCAATGAACATTCCCATGAATTTTAGTGAGATGGGAGATTTTTACTGGCCATTATTTTCAGATAGTAGAGAAAAAAGAAGGATCAAAGTGAAATAAAACACAGAGAAAATATTCTACAAGAGACATGTATATATATCTATAATCCCACCTATTCCAATTGGAGGTTTCTAAAACTACCATTTTGTCTTAATCACCATCAAAGGTAAATAACACTTCAATTTGCTGCGTATTTACAGATATTACATTCGTAACTGCATCAGTACCGAGAAGAGAGCAAACGTGTTTCTTTAAAAGAATGACTATTAAAGTTCTGGTCCACAAAGCAGATTCCAGCCAGCTAGATCAGACAGATAATTCAGTCTAGTTTTGAACAAATCAGTCATGAAACAAATCCTTCTAATAGACTATATACGCTCTCTGATGTTTTCGCTTAGGTCCCTTAGGCAGTCACAGCAGGTAATGAGATTTATGGACTTTAGGACTGCAACCACAAAAGCAGTATTACAGGAGTTCTTCATTTTCTACAAATGGTGAATCTGAACATTTATAATCAGTTTTCCAACTGTAAAGAACATTTTTATCAAACTTCAAAGTATATAATACATTTGTTGAATGGAAGAGAAAGAACTTCTCTATAGACAGCATCGAACTGGCTTCAGAATGGCCCCTGGTGAGCACAAACTTATCAGATACAGTCAGAGCTAATACAGGGACCTAATATTAGTCCAAGCACATGACCTAAAAGGTAAACCTGATACACCAATCTGAAAGGGCACCCCTTAATTCCTGTATAACTACGGGGCACATTTACTAACACTGAAAAAGTTTTTGTTTAGTTAATGCAGGAGAAACAGCTTCTTTTTAACGATATTGCCATTTTCTCCTATTTACTAAACTGTTCAAAAAACAATATTATCACCCAAAAGAGTTCTCCACCCTCAGGCTGGCAAAACCCCATTATTCTCTATGGATTATGGTCCTGTCATTTTGCCTGTCCAAAATATTTTCCTATCAAAAAGAGAAGGGACCCTCATAGTAAAACAATGCAAAGTGTGCCCCTGTTAAGTAATTGATATTTATCGATATCTATTTATTTTAAAGTTGAAACATTTTTATTGACCCGTTGTAAATCAGGGAAATCGAAAAGTACAGGAAAACAAAAATTGACAGCAAAATGGGGTGAAATCAGTTATGATTTAATTGGTCTTAGTAAATTTAATGTGAACCAATTTACTTGTAAGCACAGAAAAACAAGCAGATAAAAGGCATGATCCCTTTAAAGGCTTTCAAAACCTATCTCCCTAATTCATTTTAACAGAATATTTGGTGCCTTAGGCCGCATCCACTAAGTGACCATTCACCTTTCTACAAATAATAATAGACTGAATTATGTGTAAGTGCTTTAAGGTGAAGTACTTTATTTGTGTGACTCATAATTTTATATCAAGTGAAATCATAAATGTAAAGTTGAACAAATGAATTATCTTCCTGACTATTTGAGAAGCAACCTTCTGACTAAGCCACCTACAGACACAGATCTCTTCTGTCACTGATTTTACTGTTATATTGTTGTTGTTTATTTTCCCCTCTATAATGTCTGTGAAATGGAACACATCAGACCAATGCTATGATTTAATCTTCTACCATGAGTGAGTACCACATTTAAATCTGCATTGCCTAAAACATTTATGTGTTATCTATAATATAAATTACATTGACATATCATGCATTTACTTTGTGCGGAAGATTATTTAGTGCTGCTGGACTCTTTGAAAGTAATTGACTAAAGTATGAATTGTAAAGGTGTGAACTCGCCACTTTCTCTGTATTCAGTAAACTCTGCGATGTGGTGAATTTGCCAGCTAATGACAGCTGTACATTGCACAATAGACTGCTACTAACACAGTTGTGACTTTACTATGGGAATTCTGACTCGGTCATGGATTTGCTATGGGAATCTGCTGTTTAGTCAATAAGGTTTGGGGGACCAGGGTGTAGCCACCCAAAGTGATGAGAATTAACTTCGAGAGTCAAATTCTCACTTTAGTCAATAACTCCCTGTCTGTTGGAGAATGTAGGACTTAGCCACACATGTATTGTTAAGGATAAAATGACTATTTTAGAGTTAAACCATGAGGTACTGCAAATACATAGCCAAGATGGCGACGTCTCCCTGAACTACACCCAAGATAAGAAAATTCTTGGTGCGTCTGTGCACACTGTACCAATAAGAAACTTACACAATGCATGAACTGATAATGAGGTATACTTTTATTGGCTTCAGCCTCTAATGTGTCAGTAATTAACGCCTTTTTTTCTTATCTATGAAATGCTGAACAATAAAGACTCCTCCTCAGAAATCTCTGCCGCATCTAGCATGAGGAAAGAGTCATGAACTGACTCTTTGTCTGTAATTTTTTCCGCCGTGCACACATATGTTATATGATTAATTTGGAACAACTTGTCTATGGTTATAAGTGATGGTTAAGTCACCCCCAACAGTATAAATAAATTAAAAAAAATACTAACACAATACCAATGATCCAAAATGATTTATTTTTACAGGGGAAAAAAAAGGAACAAAGTCATTTCTTCCATTTATTTGGAATGAATATGGTGATTTTAAACTTTTGTAGTTTGCCTGTTGCTTTATTATCTAAATCAGATTAGAATGTATTACTGCTGGACCTTGTTTTATGCTTTTAATAGTTCTTCATCTCTTCATCTATATCAAGTCAAAATGCATATTAACACTATAAAACAATCATATGAATGGCTGCATTCTTATTGATTATTATAAAACCCCATTCACTTCATTCTATTTATTATGTATACATATGTTTTTCATTTGTTAAAGAAGTTGACATGACTACCGAAGGTGGACTATTGCATTTCTTAAAATAGAAAGTGGAAGCGTGGCAGTCGCAACTGCAAATAAAAGAACCAACCAATAAAGTGTCAAATAAAGTTACTTACCTGCAATGGTCCTATTATAGGCTAAACATTAAAAGCCCCTTAAAACGTAGGGTCCCTTATAGACATTTTATACTACTAAAGAAAAAAAGTTTAAGACTTGTTAAAATGCAGGTGTCCTCTTACAAACCAAATTGGGAGACTGTACAAACTGTTTATTTTGGGTGTCGGTACAAATTTAGGGTTATTTGTTGGGGAAACTGAGCATGTACATATGTATCTAATAAAAGAATATGTACTGACTGAAGGGTCTCTGTTGGAGGAAACATAAACTTCATAAACTGATGAGGTATCATTTATAGTAGGCTGCAGGGAAACTGTATAGGATGAGTGTACTGGGTTAAACTTCCAAGACTGGGAATATTTGCAGAGGGGCGATGTGTTAGTGAAGGCTTCATAGACTAAGCTGGCATCTGCTGGAACAAATGTAAAAGACCAAAAGGTTCTTTGTGGAATGAACTCCTCAAATTGAAAGGATATCTGTTGAGGGAGGCGACAGGAACTGAGGACATATTGTCTGGAGGAAACTTCCCAACATGGATATGTATGATGGACCACACTATACAGTATATATTTGGGAAAAACTGCATCAGGAGTATGATTGATGGGTAGTGTTGAGCGATGATATCGAGAAAAGTTGAAATCGGTACGATTATTACAATTATCGGTTGTTATCGATGATCCGATGATTTTGCAAAAATCGTACTGATTATCATGATCACTCGATAATATCGAGCAACAATAAGCCAGCAATATAAACCATGACCAGCAACAGTGCAGTTATAGTTTAGATTAGTACTGATTCCCAGTATCACTCTCTTTATGAGTAGTTTTTTTACCCTCCTGTTTAAAATTGTCGCAGTTTCATCTTATTGCCTGATGAAGCTTCCATTTGTCATTTATTCTGTTAGCCAATAAAAGGCATTACCTATACTCACTTGTCTTTCATTTTTACTCTCCATAAGCGTAATAATACATGACTTTATAGGCTACCTGA
>WMED01002974.1:0-23086 GCA_019650415.1 Pipa parva
GTGTGTGTGTATAGACATCTCAGTGTGTGTGTGTGTATAGACATCTCAGTGTGTGTGTGTCTCTGCATGCATGCATGCATGCGTGTATGTATGTATGTATGTATGTATGTATGTATGTATGTATGTATGTATGTATGTATCTCTGCATTTGGGCCTTTTCTTTTACAAAAATCTCCATGAACTGTTCCTCCCGGAAACATCTCTTGATTTGAAAGGGATTTTTACAGCCAAACATCTAAAAATTCTTTATCTTCTCCCATTTTGAAAGAATGTAATCGGAGTGAAAGCACAGTAGTGCTGCTCTCAACAACATGAATTACATTTAAAAATTATCACAATAGCAGTGTCTAAAAGGCTCAGATTATCTCAATGCTTTTTAGGAACAATACTTTAGTACTTTATCCTCAATATATTTATACATTTCATTTTGTATTCATGCTAAACCTGAAAACACAATTGTACTCTACAGAACAGAAACACAGAATGGATTGGTCTAACAAAAGCAAGATTAGGCCACACTTACGTCTTTTCCACGAATCTGCTCCTCTGTAAGCTGCACTTCTATCAGAGGTCGGACTGTGGTAAACAGTTTCCACCAAGGCCAGTCCTTCACTCCCTTATTTTTCTTAATGTTCTTCTGAATGCAACGAATTGCGAGCTCTTGGATCTAGATAAACACAACTGCCGGATTAGTGTGGCAGGAAGGCAAACAGATTTAGAATGACACCCAAACAGATCCATTTAAAGATACTGTGTGGCTGTGACAAGAACACGATGAAATTAAAAGAAAACAAAGAGTATTCAAAGCCCAGGAATAATGCCAAATGCATCACCGAGATAAATGCAGCCAGCACTCCATGTAAGGGAGAAAGTGAAATAAAAAATGGTGAAGCCCTGAAGAGAGACCCAGAGAAGAAGAGGCTGATAGAAATCACGCTTAGTGGAAAGACTGGTAGGGAAAGGGATTCCTGAAGGTAGGAGTATAGCACAGAAATTGCAGAAATTATATAAATGACTCATTAAATAATGATATAACAAAAACACAAATGGGCGTCATAAATTAACCATTATAAGTCAAAGAACTTTCAAGAAAAAATATGAATCCCATGTTTGGCAGGAGTGAATTTTGTAGATTTAAAAGCCCGTAAGGGCTGAAGAAGAGGCTGCTGGGAGCGGTTTGTTATTGCAGCCAAGTTTCCCACAGTGGAGATACCTTTTAAGGTACCAGCAGACAACTTGATGGCAGTAATGATCTCCAACAAGCAGTCAAAATTACACCAGGTTGTATCTCCAGGGAAAAATCACGAAATAAAACAAACTTAGCTGAGAATACTAAGCGTATGTCACTGGTCTTTCACAAGAAGAAACATTTCTTGTAAAAATGAACTAATAATATACATCACAAATGTTAATGAAATTGAAAATAATTATTGACAAGCATGGAAAATTTACAAAGAATTCAATAGGAGTTGAAAGCAATAAAAACTATATAATACAATACAATAAAAAAACAAACACAAAAACTAAGACAATATTAATGACAATATGACCAAAGGTGTCATTATTTCATTACAGTTGTGGGGGATATTGCGTTTTTTATAAGAAGAGGAACTAGTTTGGCACCCGTCCAATGACAGATATCCCTATAGGCACGAGATTATTATGGGGTCAAGAGGCATTAGGGGAATAAACTAGGAAGTATCTTTAATATTCGAATGTTGAACCTGACATTTGTGATTTCATGTTGTATGAAACACACAAATAGAGCACTGCAGTTCACTGCATAAATTAATCTGATTATTTGAGGCGGAGTGGCTAGTTCATGGGTGGGGCATAAGGAGCCAATCATGCTGTGTCGTCTATATGCTACCGAGCTGTAAATCCAACACAGCACCTGCTGCATATAGAAATCAATAAGGATAAATAGATAACCCTTTACTATATGTTTTTCTTTCTATTAAAATAAATAAAAACTTTATTTCTTTTTTATATAGGCTATGCGCACATGGTTCTTTGGAAAGCACACAAGCATTTTGTGATTACTGTAGACCAGTGATTTTCAACCGGGGTTCCGTGGAACCCAAGGGTTCCTCAAGGACAACCCAGGGGTTCTGCAAAACGCTGGTTGATGGCATCATTACCCGACTCATCAGAGAGAGATTGCATCAATCACTCTCTGATGATCCAGGTAATGATGCCGATAGCTAATGATTTGGTCTCTGTTCCTGCTACCAGTGATCGCTGTCAGATCACTGTTAGCAGGAACAGAGACCGAATCATCAGCTATCGGTATCATTACCTGGCTCATCAGAGAGAGATCGCATCCTTGCGATCTCTCTCTGATGAGCCGGGTAATGATGCAGATTGCTAATGATGTGGTCTCTGTCCCTGCTAACAGTGATCTGACAGCGATCACTGTCAGGGGTGGTTCTGGCCCTATGGGCGCCCTGGCTGAACCACCCCCTGCCCTGTGTCCTCCACCCGGCATCCTCCACTCACCTCCTCCAGTGTTCCAGCGAAGCTCCTCCTTTGAGCACCGCTCCACAATGAGGTAAGTGAAATGTGACGGCGCTCCTTGGCTGCTTTGGGTTTTCTCGGCTTGCCGAATAGTGCCGAGAAGACCCAAAGCAGCCAAGGAGTGCCGTCGCATTCCACTTACCTCATTGTGGAGTGGCGCTCAGAGGAGGTGCGTCACTGGAGTGCTGGAGGAGGTGAGTTTGGATGTGGGCGACAGCGCCCCTCAAATATATTGTGCCCTGGGCAGTCGCCCACATCGCCCAGCGCTAGAACTGGCCCTGATCACTGTTAGCAGGGACCGAGACTGCATCATTAGCAATCAGCACCCTAGAAATCACATAACGCGCATGATGTGACTGACGTCTACATACCAGACAGGTCACAAAGGGAGGTTCCAAAGCTGCAATCTCTCTCTATGATGCTTCGGGTAATGATGCTGATTGCTAATGATATGGTCTCAGTCCCTGCTAACAGTGATCACTGTCAGATCACTGTTAACAGAGACTGAGGCCGCATAATTTGCAATCAGCATCATTACCCGACTCAGAGAGAGATTTCATTCTTGGATCCTCTCACTGTGACCTGTCTGGTATGTAGACGTCAATGACGTCACGCGTGTTATGCAATTTCTAGGGTTTCTAGGGGTTCTGCCAGAAATTTTATTACATCAAAGGGTTCCCCTGAAGAAAAAAGGTTGAAAAACACTGCTGTAGACAATCTGAAACAAATCAACTGACAAAAATGGAGTGTGATAAGTCTGAAGGAACACACTTTAGGAAAACCTTAATTAAATGGACATGTGCACAATACCGTAAGTTTACATTATATCCATTTATACAAGTATTTTGATGCTTTTAATGTGCACTCGAAACATGCGTCCATATGTACAGCACCCATACAAACAAACGTAACTCTATAAATCCCAGAGAAGAGGAGCCATTCACAATAAAGCAAATATATACTTGCTTATGTTAGCAGAGCAGACATTACAGGATATTTTGCCGCTCCCTTTGGCCAAATTATGCTAAATTCCCAGTGAGTACTTTACAACAGCTCTCCCTAGAAATGTAGTATATGGCAGCTTTCTGCCATTAATCTACACAGTGCTGAGAAATAGATTACCGGCTGCCAGAAATCCTCAGCTATACAGAAATGTTTCTTAACAGAACTGTCTGTACAATATTATTTTACTTTGAATGCCAAACTTTGTAGGCAAGATGCAAGCCATTAGAAAAGCAGGAGCAAAGCTGCTATTGGTTTATCATTAACAAACAAGCAAACCCTACAGCACAGATAATGGCAGTTGTAGTAAATGAAAAAAACTTGATAGAGGGTCACAGGATCAAAACATTTGCCTTGTTACAATCTGGAAGTATATTGCTGAACATGAAGTCAGAGGGATGGTGAGCTTACAGAAGGTATTGTGCCCCAAACAAAAAGAACTATTCTGTACTCTACCAGCAAACAAAACTGCCCTTGTTTCCTTCAAAGAGAGAGTTCTGGACCAGGCTGGTAATATGCTTTTCACTGCACAGGCCTTAACATACAAGTGAGGTTATTATACCATGCATATGTGGGGAGGGGGCTATCTAGCATGAAAAGCAGCACAGCTCTAATAAGTAGAGTAAAGCACACACGCACACACACACACACACACACACACACACACACACACACACCCCTTACCGTGTCAGAGAGAGTCTTAACCCAACTTGATTAAAGTCCCTGAACAAGTACAGGTCTCAACTGAGGACTGGCAAAAAGTAAAGTGTTTGACCCTCCCAGCTCATGCAGATTCATAGGGAAACCCCTTCATCTGACAACAAGCAGAAATGATTTACAGCAGTTGTAGGTTTACCATTTTAGGCTACCAATGGAAATGTGAAGGGAGCTGCTACATCAGCCTCCAAATGAACAACTGGCAACAAATGACCGTCTCAGGAAGAATACCTTTCTTTTCTTGAATTGCTGGCGTGCCAGGTGGCCTCTGCATGCGGCCTGGAACAGAATTAGGTTCCTCCTTGTCTGCTCATCTCGCTGTTCCTCAAGTTTTGTGAATGTCCCCGCTCTAAAAAACACCTGAGGCAAAAAAAGGATAGAATAACCTAGAATTAGAGTCCGAGCATCTGTACAAAGGTCTACCATGGCAGACCTGCTTTCAACAGCTGTAAATCCTGCTTCGCCTTCTGGAGAGAACAGGTAACTACCAGTATCCAAAATACAGTCATGCTGCCAAGCGCAACAGAATTGTTTATACGAGACAACAGAACAGCATTCAGACAAACTACTTGCTATGTTACGGGCCACAGAACATGCGGCCTACTCTGTAATGTTTTATGTTAGAACCTACACAATCTCTTTCAACATTCTGGTACTTTCTACACTGATAACAAACCTTTTATAATTTCATGTCTGAACTACCAAGTACAATCAATTCTGTGGACCTCCATGTCCTTATATCCACTAAAAAAAAGATCCACAAGTTGAGTGGAGTTTAAGATTACAAGGCAATCCAGTTCATTCATTTTTTTACTGTATAAATTATACCTCCCATACATGAAGGGGCTGGTTTATGTTTGAAAGGAACAGACAGAAACTTTTTTTGTTTATGGTACTGGAGTGCAGCTACAACAGGAGAAGCTGGGTGACCTCATTTCTAATTCAAAGTAACCAGCAATCCCAAATTCCTTACATTTACCCTTTGCTGGCTTGGCATTATACAGAAAAAGCAGCTTTCCATCATCATTCCTGTTGGTCATTTGGAAGAATGTGTTAATTAGCAGGGTCCAGAACACTGAGATGTGCTTGTATTCTCTGACTATTTACAAGAAGAATCTTGCATGTGGGAAGCAACTATTATTTGTTCATAATAAAAGCCACAATGTCCTGAGTGCTGCATTACCAAGCATCTAAGAATTACATTGTGGAGAAATGAACAGGCTAAATGCATTTTGGATTAAGAAATTAGATGTATAATTCTACTTGATGACCTTGACAAAATAGTGTCACTAACACTACGTTTCATTTTCCATAGGTAATACAACTAAAAATTATTTTACATCTTTTCAATGCAGTATCTTTTTGATGATGTAACATACTCCTTTAAATTGTATAAAAGACTGAATACATCCAAAAAATATCACATTGAAAAATAAACAAAAAAAATATTCAGCTTCACTGAATGCATAAATGTAATCTGCAGCTTAACATTTGACAATCAATTATACCTGTACGAGTTCATCTGCTCCTCTACTGCATATGTGTAAACAAGATGCAGAGACAGAAAATGCACATCCCCTGCACCATGTGATACACAAAGTAACAAACAATTGAAGATTGGGTTTCACTGCTCTACAAGAATACCAGCAAGTAGTCCTCCCTGAATGCACAGACGGTATAGTCCACTCTTTCCCTCAGTAAGACTCATTTTACAGCAACATAATCACATGTGTAGAGGTGCTTTAAAAGGAAACGTAACGGCTACCATACCAAAGTGCACTCACTGATTCTGCTAGATTATATATCTATACTTTTTATACATATAATTTGCATGAATAGTACTGTCTAAACACGCATGCATAATTATTTATTAGAACTATTTTACGTTTGAAAAGTGCTGATTTGTGGGTGCCAGGTTCCCAACCGACTCCTCTTTGTGAAGCAACAGTTGGTCAAGCTCAAACACTGAAATTGTGGTGGTCCATAGAAATCAACTTATCGGTCAAGTCTACAATGTATTCTGTATGGTGTAGGGCAGGGATGGCGAACCTTTTGAGCCCTCTGTTGGCATGCGAGCCGTCGCCATACCCTGCCTTCAGTACAGGCCACGGACCCGACCTGAAAGTTTTCAGGCTGGATCCGTGCCCTGTACTGAAGAAGCGCACATGAGCAGGGGAGTTCTCCTCCCCCAATGCGTGTGCGCTCCTCCCCCGGTGCTGGCGTGATGATGTCACTCACCAGCGCCGGCACTTCGGGGAAAGCCCTCGTGGGCGACGTCACCTTTTTGGCACTCCATGCCAAAAAGGTTTGCCACCCCCGGTGTAGGGTATACCCTCAAAGCAGTAAGCCACCATATATAATCACAACATACTGTGTTTCCCTGAAAATAAGGCAGGGTCTTATATTAATTTTTGCTCCTAAAGACACAATAGGTCTTATTTTCAGTTAAACACTGTATTGGTACAGTATATTTCTCATACTTTACTTGGTCTTATTTTCAGGGAAACAGGGCCTTATATTTCCAAGCTTGGAAAAAAATTGCACTAGGTCTTATTTTTGGGGGAGGTCTTATTTTCAGGGAAACAGGGTAGTAATTATATCTGCTTGCTTATTAGTTGGCAAAAAATGTCAATAAAAAGTAATATTCTACAGGGCCTGTAGCCTTGTAAAAGTACTGTATAATATGAGAGGTCAAACAAGATTCATTTTGGCACCACAGAGAATCCTTTAAAGTAAGGTGCCTCTATCAGGACAATAATAAAAAAAAAAATGCAATTAAATATAATCCATATATAAGGGATAGGCGGATACAACTACTGGAGAGTATGACCTATGAAAACCAAACGAGATGTAGTAAAAATATTTCTAGAATAGAAAAAAAAAAAGTGTTTCTTTGAAAATCATGGAAAACAGACTTACCTGTCTATTTAAGAGAAGAGAGAAAAAATAAATTTATGGTATAATTTATTGAAGAAATACTTTAGCATACAAAAATCATGTGAAACTACAAGCAAAAATGCATGAGAATTTGGTAGTATGAATTGGAAGAAAGCCCCCTCTGTCTTTCAAACACTCAAAAGAACAATTTTTTTATTTAGTGAAAAAAAAATATTGCAAAAATATTTTTCTAAAGCATGAAAGATATAACGGGCACGTACCCTGCTCAAACCCATATGATAACTGCTCTTCTCCAGATCTAGGGACTCCAGCAATTCTTCCACAGCCTGTCAGGAAGCAACAAGTAATGTTAGTGAAAGATTTGCTGCATTAAATCCACAGAGAAATAAAATGGCAGGAGAAAACCAAAAATTATCACTTAAATGAAAGTTATAGCCTATGCTGATGCACTTGCCCTGCATTTCCGGGATGCACTCGGATCAATGATTTTGTTTAGGACTGAATTGAATCCCTAAGATTTTACAAAAGCAAAAATGGTATTTGTTATCAACGGCAACAATGAAAAACTGTTCATTTTGGTGCATTCCTACTTCACTTCCCACTAGTCAGAGTAGATAAAAGTTTACTTTCACATTGGTATTTAACATGGGAATGTATAGGGGGAGTAAAATGAAATGTATCCAATAAATAGCATCTTCCAATGATACATATCACTGTCATGGATGGATGTTACCAAGCAAGAGAAGCCATTTGTAACGTTTATGCATGCACAAATCCCTCTTCTCTAGTCAAGAAAAGACTTCCCACACAGGCACAATTAGCCACCATCACCTCACTCTCAGAGATCCAGGGCTTGCTCATTTGAAAAGGCTCCGTTGTGAACAGCTGTTTAATGGGAAACAGTGATAAAATTCATAACCCAACATAATGTATAAATTCCTTTATTAGAGGGAATACACCTTTCCAAAAATAATGAAACAAATAAATAGAAGCAATAAGAATATAGTCAATGTAGGAAA
Source organism: Pipa parva (assembly GCA_019650415.1). Classification (NCBI taxonomy): domain Eukaryota; kingdom Metazoa; phylum Chordata; class Amphibia; order Anura; family Pipidae; genus Pipa; species Pipa parva. Next base: position 8,154 of record WMED01002974.1, read on the forward strand.
AAGTGTTCTCCAATGATCTCAAACTACCCACCTTATAATACTATTTTAATACCATAATTTTTACAATACCTTATAATAATTGCATGAAACATAGCAATACTGCCCCATCTCATATTAAACCCTTTTCTCTCTCTGCCCCCCACATCTGGAATTCTATACCCCTTTATCTTCGCCAGGAACTTTCCCTCTGCACTTTTAAAACCAAACTGAAGTCCTGTCTTTCGGAGCACTAGCACTGATATTTATCATTGATTTTTATGTATTTATTTTATTTAATCCTTAGTTATTCATGCTTAATATTTGTATTTATTGACTTGTGTTTCAGCACATTGTTACAGCTTTTATTACCTCTCTATCGGTGTAAGTCTTCTTCCCATTTAAACTGTAAGCTCTATGGGGCAGGGACCTCCAACCTCATGTCAACCACAAACTGGCACTTAAAGTGAAGTATCCTTGTGATATTATTATTCTACTTGTATTGTTTAATGCACTTTTTCTATGTCTGTATTGTATTTGTATTGCTGAATTGTACAGCAATGGATAAATTTCTGGCTCTTTATAAATAAAATTATACATACATAATACTTTTGCTGATAGAGCAGTCCACTCCCTCAAACAGCATGTGATTTTAGCTAGCCTTTAACATTGATATTCTGTTTTCATCAATGCCTATTACTGCACTTCTTATGCACTATGACTTCTAAATATTCAGGGGGGAATTCACAATAGTGCAAAGTGAGGTGCGGAGTCTTCGCCTCACTTCGCACTGACTGATATGCGCTCGCTGATGTCCTGCACGCGGGATTCCAGTCGCGGCGAGGTGACTCTTTTGGTCTCGCCGAGACTGGAATCCCTTTAAAGCACTTGCTGATGTCTGCATGCAGGACATCAGCAAGCGCATATCAGTCATTGCGAAGTGAGGTGAAGACTCCGCACCTCACTTCGCATTATCGTGAATTCTCCCCTCCCCAGAGTGATGTTATTGCCAACTGCTATTGTATGCTATATGGAAATGTCAGTAAAAAATAATTCATGTCAGTAAATATTTTAAAAACGTTAAAAAAAAAAAAATCTATTCTAAAAGTTGCCAACCCTGCCTTAGACCTGCATGTAGTTGTTAATACTACAGATTAAACAAGTCTGCAAAAGCAGGTTAATAAGAAAACTAAAAGCAATATATATTTGGCAGTTTAGCTGAAAGGATGATATATTCAGTGGAAACAGACACCAATAAAATAACTGCCAATTCAAATTTCACTTTCTAGTGCTCCTGGTTCTTCAATGTGACAGATATAAATGTTAAACTGTACGTAGGTATATATGGTGTGCACAGACTAGCTGTATAAAACACCTTAGTAACTCACTCCATGTCTACATTCAGCATGCAAAGTTAACTCATGAATTTCTTGTTTGTTCAGATGCACAGGGAGGGAAAAGAAAAAAGAAAACAAGGGATGACTGCAGCCATTCTGAGCTTTACCTCTAGCATGTTTGTCTCGGGCTAGCAGTACAACAGCAGATAAAAGTTGAGTGAGATGGGCTTTTGGGAAATCAAGGATAAGCTAAGGCGAGCTGTTACAAGGAGTTAACCCCATACCTGCCAAGTATGGAGTAAGGAAAGAGGGACAGGGGAGCGTAGCAAGCAAAGCAGCATTTTTTTCAGGATCTGGCTCTACGCACACAGCACCCCTTGGGACAATGGTCACACCTGTCGACCCCCCATAGATCTACAGTGGTGTGAAAAAGTGTTTGCCCCCTTCCTCATTTCCTGTTTTTTTGCATGTTTGTCACACTTAAGTGTTTCGGAACATCAAACCAATTTAAACAATAGTCAAGGACAACACAAGTAAACACAAAATGCAATTTGTAAATGAAGGTGTTTATTATTAAAGGAGAAAAAAAAATCCAAACCATCATGCAGTACCCCTGACTCCTATTTGACCCTTTAGACAATAACACCCTAGGGGTTGAGTCCCAGCTTAAGTCCGAATTGCCGCATAAAGATGAGAATTTGCAAGCTAAAGAGAATTACAATGGACTGCTACTGTCACAGTCTCGGATTTGTTATGGGAATCCGCTGTTTGAGAATTCGACAGTTGAATTCTCACTTTAGTCAATAAGCCCCAATATCTTCCTTTGGCGCAAACACACTGCACTCTATTTCCAGTAAATTTGCTGCTTTAAGTCTCCTACATATTCTTCATAATAATTCAGAACTGGAATCACAAAACTGTTAAAATGACTGGTCTCATTCCGCTTTATTTAGATTTATTTAGAAGAACCTTTCTTTAAGAAAATAAATCCACAAGTTTCTCCCTTTCCTCTGAGGGGACTCCTCATATAGATTTGTGATTAGTCAGTAGTCATGGGTTTGCATTTAAGCTAAGGAAGTAAAAATAAATTAAATAAAAAAAATAAACATCACAAATCTCTAATGATTGTGCCATTTATTCTCAGCATACAGATAATCACAATACAAAATGGATAAATGTTACTTTAACCACAGCCACCTTCAAATTGTTCCTCTGACTACTGAGGTTACAGTGTTTTATTATATATTCCAGGGCACTCTCTCCCCTATCCGCCCCTCCTCCTTGCCAAGTCTATACAGGAATTCTCAGCTTTATAGCTGAATTAGTAGTCATGCCAGGCACAAGCAGATACATCATAGCCGCCCCTCTGCTTTTCTTGTATTTTTCTATTACTGTTGGCTTTGTTAAGCAAACAAGCTAAAACCCATTTTGAATTCCCAGCGGCAATCAGACACGCACAGGCGGTGCATATTACATGAGGAGTCGGCTCCTGCAAACACCGTCAGAACATGGAGTCTCCGGGTGACATTTACTGCTAAATACTAAACCGCATAAACTTTGCAAAGAGCTAAATAAATGGGCTTTGATTTGTGTAGATGGTAAAGTGTTCCCTTTCACATAGTATCAATTATACTGGATCTGTAGGATGGCAGCTATACTCTGTTAGATAAACAATAACATGGTAGTGCTGGGCACATCCTAAACATCGTTTAGCAAACATAGATGTTAATGAAATACATAATTTCAGAAATCCGCAGCACAAACAGAATCTAGATTTGCATATTAGAACAAGTGAACACATCAGTTTAAACTAAACCTGGCTTAGACAGATGTCCTATGCTTATTCAAACAGTGGTCTCCAGATGTGAACAATAAGTAACCTTTGAAGACATCACCATGGCTATTCTGTATGTGCAATGCTTTGCCTAGATGGCTTATTATCATAGTTATTTTGTTTGTGACAAAATTGAGCAATCCGTGAGATGAAGGTGGTCCCCAAATTCCTCAGTCCGACAATGACTGCAGGAATGGGCATCCTATACCTGTACCATATGGTGCCATCTGAATGCACTGACTGCAGGAATGGACATCCTATACCTGTACCATATAGTGCCATCTGAATGCAGTTGGCTGGCTCAGTTCCACAGAAACATATGAAGAAAGCTCCCTACTACATTGCAGATTTATTACAGTGATACTGTCTTACACTCACATGCTACTGCTCCACTACTGATGATTATTGAGGACATGTCCTAATTTGTTAATTTGTATGGTAGTATACAATATTTGCAGTATTTTTAGGTGGCTCTGGTGCTATTTTCTAAATGCTGGTGTTTTTGTGACACTGTCACTATTCTTATGGGGTCTATGCCCAGTACTCTGTCTACTTGGTTCCCTGAGTCTATTAGGAGTGCCTCTGCAATAGCCCAAACAATATGTATAATGTGCTTGTTAAACCTTGGTGCAGATTGTAACACAACTAAAGTGCTACTGCCCATTCTGACCCTGCTGTAGCACATGGTCATCCAGGGAATTAGTTGTAAAGGATGGGTCAATGCTGTTATCCAGCTACCTGCACTGCATCCTACCTCCAGTAAAAGACAGGTAAGATCAGGCATTTGCTTCATCTGGACAGTGACAGTCTATGATTTACTGAATAAAATGAATGACTGAGGTAAGGATACAGGGTATATGAAAATTAGAATTTCACGGAATAAGACTCTTCTCCAGAGATAACCTACAATAACACACTAGAAAATCACGATATAGCTGGGTCCCCCCAGTGCCCTGACCTCTGTCACTTATTTTACATTACCAAGTGGATAACACAGCAGCACAGGGAAGGAGTATGCTTTCACAATTTCTCATATATATGTATACAAAATCTAGAATGGCAGAAACAGGTTCCTTCTGACAGCACATTATTCATACCCTTATACAAATTCATGAATCGGAAGAATCGGACATCAATAATAATTTATTATACAGGGTCCCAGCCTTGCCTAAAACTGGCCCTGAGGCAAGGATGCTTTGTTGACAGAGGGGAGAGGGCAAAATAAGCCGTCATTCAAAACACAGTAATAAATGGTGAGAAAATATCTGAGGTGATAAACAGAGTCATTAAAATTAAACATTTTTTTGACAGGAAACTTCTAGTTTATTTCTGTTCATTAAAGTCTACTGTACTACAGTAAGTGCAGACCTACCACTCTGGCCTCGCAATGCAGGTTCACACTGTCAGCTAAAATGACAAACCCCACCTAAGTCTGACTGACAATACATTCACTAAACACCAATAAAAATGCTCCGCAAAGTGAAGCTTGAGATCTGCAATAAAAAGGTATCTGCCCTCAATTGTACAAATTATGTTAGAGGGCACAATTTACAACCATACTGCCTGCCACCTACAATCTTCCTTTCAGGTTTATGGGAAGGTTTACATGGTTAAAAAGCTGATACAATATACATGTGATTTAGGTGCACATTAATTCTCCCTTTATGGGTTTCTTTCTGTTCTAGAAATACCCATGTACAGGATATTTAACGGCACAGTTGCCCTTGTAGTTATAAATTTTGAAAGTCCTGCAAACATGGCATAGCAATGATAGTGAGATTGTAACTACTGCTTAATATTTCAAAGGCTATCAGGCAAATGTTAAATCATACAGCAACATAAGGCAACACTGCCAAGCTGAAGCCAGGTTCATTAAACAAAACTGTTCAGACTGCCATGTCATATACAGTACCAAAGGAGGTGACAAAGCTCTAACTTGATTTGTATACATTATCAATGGCCTGCTATGTATTCATTTAGTTAGACATACCAGACTTGGAACTATCAGGGTCACTCCAAACACTGCAACCCTCAGCACGGGTGCCTGTCTGCCCAAACCCTCTCCTGATCCGAGTAATGGTTTTTATTTTTTGCAAGGGTTGCTGCAGGGGAGCGGCGGCCAGTGCTGATCGTGCACCGGGGACCCCAGAGTGACTATTTACACCACTGAGACATACTATACATTCAGGGCTGGCTCATCAAGATGCCCAAGGCCTCCTGGCTTCGAAATTCCCCCATAACATTACTTTTTTTCTTTTTAGTTAACATTGCTAATATGTGTGCATCGCTTCCTGCAGCCCTCCTGCTATACGGTAATATGATTTACAAGCAGTTACTTTTTTATATTTGAATGTGATCCTACAGCAGGGATCTGATTGGAGGAGCTATAATGTCAATAATTTAGCCCCGCCCACCCAACACAGGATAAAAAAGGCGGGCTGACGGGGGAAGATGACAGAGAGAAACGTTGTTTAAAAGTACATTTTTTAAAATACATATATATTTACAAAAACGTTTATTTCATTAGTAGAAACTAAATTAGTATTAGAGTTTTGAGGTGACAGGTACACTTTAAGCCCCACAATTTGCAGAGCAGGTCCTGTATACAATGGCTTGCCACATTTCCATTTTAGTCACTAGTTTGGTACTAGGAATGACATACAGTTTGTGAGGGTATCCCCTTATGTGTCATAGTATCTTGTCCTGTCACAAGTTTCCTATATTGATGCTAATTACCCATCTTGTACATCCAGGTTACAAGCCACTTTAAGTAGTGTTTTTGCTATTCAGTCAGAGGGATTCCGTAGGACTGCTAGAATGCAAGCATATCATCTGTAGGCAATGTGATTGCAAATGTCATGGAAAACTTTTCTATGCATGCTGGGAAAACAACTGTACGGACAAATAAAGATTTATTCATGTTGACTGGTTTTTTATTGGTTGCGAATATAACCTGACATGAACTTCTGCTCAGAAATCTGTAACCCTCAAATGTTTGATATATCTGGTTACTGTGTTTCTATCCCTAATTGCCTGTGTTCAGCTGTTGGCTAAAACTGCCCAACCTAAGAGGATGAATTGATTTGAAACGAAGCGATTTCTTGCCTGCTCCTTCCTATCGCACAATTAACATCGAGAAATAGGTTATTTTCATTACACGAAGATACAATCCCATTGCCTGCTGCAGGCTAAGCTTCTATAAACAGAACAATATTTATACTATGTATTTTTTTTTCCTTGCGGTTGTAGCCATTTCAACTGTTACATAACCAAACCCAGCCTAGTCTAATTGTTTCCTATAAAACTTTAGACACTAGGGTTATTTATCAAGCATTGTTGGGATTTTTAAAGAGCGAAAATAACTTTTTGATATAAAAAATGCATTAAAAAAGTTATTTCTTACATTGCAAAAAAAAGAGTATTTTTAAATAGGCAATACCGACATAATCCAATAAAGACTGTTCTTCCAGCAATAGGCTTTTAAAAAACCTTTTCGACTTTGATAAATATCCCCCGTATATTCATGACGTGCCAACAAAAGCCTAATTTGGCTGCAACTAGCAGAGATGGTGACAACACAAAACAAAAGAAATCAAGAATTCAACTTAACAAATGATATTTTTACAAATACTGAATAGGAATAACTGGCATGCCAACCCAAACGGTAATTTTGGGGGTGGGTTTTTGTGTTACTGGTCCTTTAAAGACATATCTTCTGTCACAAAAACCAATGCAGAGCCTTTACACTGTGTCAAGACTTAAATAAGAATATTTAGAATTGAGAGATCACAGTACGGAGATAAGTGTTGGACATTAACACATTTATTTCTATGCGTTTATAGTTCAACAGAATTAAACTAGTGCAGCTCAGTGACGTATGGGGTTGATGGAAAAGCAAACGCTAATGCAATATTTAGTCCTGCAGTGAAATTCCTCTCTAGACTCATACTTTATGCACAGCAGTGCTAACCTGCAAAATGAAATGACGGCTTCAGTGAAGGGGAAATAAAGGCACAATATTCCCCAACTCATTTCTGCTGCATTTAGTTTAATGTTATTCAGTTTGTTTTTATGACTGAAAGTTTTTTTCAGCAAGATTATCACCACTTGGCCGAACAGGGCCCCCACACCATTTCAGCAAGAATAAACCACAGTAAAAAAGTTTAGGTCGATGCCAGCAGAGCAGCTTCTCTTATACAAGTAAAGGGGATTCATAAGCATCAGCCTTTAGAAAGAAGATGATCAGCAACCGGCAGTTAGCCATTCATCAGACTTTAGTAGGGTTGACTTCAAGTAGAGAAAGTGTAATCTTTTTGGCAAGCGAAGATTCTTATATGGAAGTTAAAGCCAACTAAGTCTGTATGTGAATGAATCTGCTGTCATTTGGTTACTTACGTTGATTTATTTTATGGTGATTGTCACTTTAAGGCTAATGCCGCACTATGAGGGGTTTTTCACTAAAGTCCGAATTGTTGCGTATAGGTGCAAATTCGCCAGATAAAGACAGTCGCAATAGGCTGCTACTGTCACAGTCGCGTCTTTATAATGATAATTTTGTCGCAGTCGCGACTTTATTATGGGAAAATTGTCGCAACTTTACATTGGGAAATTGTAGCAGATTTGCTATGGGAATGCACTGTTTGCAAATTCGACAGTCAAATTCGCACCTTCGTGAATAACCCCCTGAGTTTTGCCACATGGGGTTTTTACAGTGCATGAAGAAAACATTAACACCTGGTAACAGGGTGCCCACAAGCAGGGTGTGTGCAGGCCTATTTACTTGCAGTTAAACACCTGGTGACAATACAGGAAGCAGTTGTCAGCGGAGGTGCAGGCAAAGTGAATGGGACCTTGGGACATATTATTCACAGATTTTTTTAAATTTATTTTTACAGTCTACAAACACAGGACTTAGCCTGATGGAGCAGTCTGTTTAGCTTATAAACACAAGTCTTTCTACACATCTGCTCACTTAAAGAGCTTATTCTATATCAACTGAATCTTTCTCCGATTTACTGTTAAATGCCACTGTAGAGTAAACTACATTGAACATATTAATTAATTAATAGAAAGGAGGAGACTATTGAAACGTATAGGCTTGCACTTTTAGCTAGTGTTAGGGAATTAACTCATTAATTATTACCGCTACTCAGGTAAAAGTTCAAAAGGCTTCAGAAGTGGTCATGAGACCAGTTACTTTGATTAAGCTACATTTTAAAAGCATAACGCAGCCAATATTATACCATAAAATAATCAATACTAGGGATAACCATTCACCTGTGCCATAGATACACATAGTTTTTCCATGTTTTAAATACTGTAAAACTACAGAAGAGTTTTTGCCCATTCATATTTGCATGGTGACTATTGTTGTGTTTCGACCCATCCAGGAGCCTTTTCTACAGAATAATGCCTTCTCTCCAAAAAGGATGAAAGCATTGTCAATCATATGAATAAAGAACACATCTATAAACTACACATGCTGTCAGCTACAGTTTAGTGTCTGCCAATGGTAGCAGGCGATGTTCTAGATCACAGGACAATGAACTACATTATGTTGGTGGGTAAAATTCTCAATAATTCTTTAAGATTAAGCAGGGGAGTTGGCAAAAAAAAAAGCCAGACAAATTTCATTGTCTTAAAGGGGCACTACAGTGCTGATATAACTGCACACATACATATAAAACTTCTTTATACTAAGCCAATTGATGACAAAAATAGTTACAAAAAAAATGTTTAGGGAAGAAATACTTGCAGTTTGTTTCCCTCCTCTCTCTTTCTTTTTGCAGTTTGTTTCCCCTCCTCTTTCTGTTATGCAAATCAGGCAACATAAGAAAAAGATGCCTGACTTCTATTGGTTAAGCAGTGTGGTGACCTTTTGACCACATAAATTAAGCTTATTTACAGGAGATTACAGAGGGAAAGGTAACTTGTACTCATGTGCCAAGTAGTAAGTAGGGTACCTTTTTATGGAAAACTGGCTAGTACGCATCACACAGACATTTTCTGGTGCAGGAGTTTATTAATGCTGCCAACTCAACCATTCTGCATCACATGAAAAAACTACTGGGGAGAAACACTTCTCACTAAGGTTTAGTACTGCATATGTAAAGATGTATTTTGAGTATAGTTCCCCTTTAATTTAGGGGCACTTAACTCTATGGATGGATTTTTTTTTATACTACAGAGAAATCAAAAAAGCACAGACAAATATGGCTGCTTGGATGATGTAATCAAATGGTCACTTTTCACAGAGTAGTTACACTGACTATCCAAACAGAAAACAGAATACAACCATTACATCTATAAAAAAAAAAAAAAAAAAAAAAAAAACTATGCTCAGAAAGTTCTTCAAACTTCAGTTGAAATTAGCAGGTACATACATCCCATGTTCTACACGCATGAATGCATATATCACTTCCTAACTAAATTAATATGGTTATTCATATAAGCAGTCACTTTGGGTGCACTGGAATAAAAAAGCACTGATATGCATGAGGCCTGTGCAATTAACTGAAGCATTCATTTGGAAACAGTGATCAGACATGGTAACAGATCATTATATTATCGTGTGCATGAATCATGGGTCCTTTAAAAAAAAAAGATTTAGCTTAATTTGAAGAAAGAAAAACGGATTCCATGGAAAAAGTGATTTATATTGTACATACCCGCTTCTCATCTGTGACAATGTAATTGCGTCCATGTTTCTTAGTGAGGTGGGGCACAAGGACATCAAACCTGCGTCGAAACTCACAAAACACCATGTGATCTGGGTATCCTGAAAAAAAACACAGTGCCAAAAAGTGATTAATGTGACAAGCCCATGCATAAAACAAACCAAACATACTCCATATTAAAAGGACAAGTAAGAAGCAAACTGTTAAACATTCTCATTTGCATGAAAATTATTTCTATCGCTGTTAAATATCTTTTCTTTAATAACCGTGTGTGATTATCATGAACCAGTAACTACTCACAGAGGCAGTACTGACATTTTCTATATTTATTATAAGTACAGAGTTAGATATAATATACAAAATAAAACAATAATTAACTAGTCTGAGTAAGACAGGTACAGTTACAAAAAGTTAAGTATATGCTTGTGTGTGTATGGGTGTGTGTGTGTGTGTGTGTATGGGTGTGTGTGTGTGTGTGTGTGCGTGTGCGTGTGCGTTTGCGTGTGTGTGGGTGTATCAGCGTGAGTGTGGGTGGGTGTGTGAGAGCAAGCAAGAGAGCATGAGATGTAGATAGTAAAACATTTATATCTAGTAACAAAAACATTCTCTATACCAATATGGTCAAATCCAGATGAGTTACACACCCCTGTCCTAATCCTTACTGTGATTTGACTCCTTTGTCTTCCTAAGGTTTTTGTGCGACAGCGCCATATGCTTACTGATTGACCTTTCATTACTGGGTGGTATGAAGATTACATCATATTATACATATACATATAGAATATTTTACAATCTCATAACTGGGAAAATACTTTATTTCTAGTACAACACCTGGTTTTGTTGTTGTGCTGGGGTTCTAGTAGTATCTGAAGTCAGAGTGGACCTAGCAGCACCACTTGGCAGGATGGAAACCCTAACAATCTGGTGTTAGTCTATGCCCGGATTTTACGCTGTAAATATGCTAGAGCACCAGGGCAAACTAACAGGAAGTTATAGAAGGAGATGACAAGCTTGAACAAGGAGAAGAGGAAATTACCTCATTTATAGGCCTAGTAATGATAAACAGGATGAGCCTGTGCAAATAAACTACAGGAGTGCAGCCACAGGTTCAGTACCAGCCTAAGGAAAAGCATGCACAGAAAACTGTTCAATCCCAAGCAACAGATGAACCACCACAGATGCTGCTTAATCTCTGCTTAATGTACATTACTTTAAGGAATGAAAATATTTATAAATGCATTTTGGTCTTTTTCACTGTTTGAATCAGACACATACTACACTGAAGTGCAGTGATAACTATTAGGGTTTATAAATAGAACATGCTGTGGGTGAATGCAAGTTATACAACAGGTCCTCAGTACACAAATATAATTGTATTTGAACAGACAATTTCTAAATAGGACCAATCAGGGAGCAGCAATGCACCATTGGCTGCTTGGTCCCAACAAATCTGGGAGAGTAGCAGGAAGGGGGCTTCTTAAAGAAGAACTAAAGCAGTTGTTAGGCAAGATGTGATTCTGAATGTAATGTGCCAATATACGTACTGATGCTGCTCTTGCTTCCAATGCTTCCTCCAATGCTGCCTCCTGCTGCCAGGATTATCAATCTGCTTTTCTTCGGCTTCCTGCTCACTTCCTGATTTCTCTTCTACGCTGCTGACATGAGCAAGCACAGAAGCAGTATTATGACCAAATACTTCTTCAGCACTGGCTCACCAAAGGGGATTGTGATGACTGAAGCAGAAGAAAAGATGATCGAAAATCAAAGCAGCAGGAGGAGCACTGGAAGAAAGAAAAAGCATTGGTAAAAGATACTATATAACCTGCAGAATCAACCCTAGTCTGAAAAGAATTTTAGTTTTCCTTTAAACAGCCCTGGGAGACAAAGGAGAAATAACTGGCATAGATGTAACTATAGGATGTAACGTATCACAAACACTAAGTTATTCCCTTATACTTTACCATGTAAGGAAAATGAAAGCTACATAAGAATATTTACTGTCCATGTAGTTAATAATCCATGACAGTACAATATGTTAAAAACATAACCATGGATAGCTTCGACACAATGTAATAAAAGGAATCCTAAAGAAACTGGCTACAGGGATAAAAGGGGAGAGTTAGAGTGAAAAATATAGGACAAGCTTTTGTCAATTTTGTATTTATTCATTTTTTTATATAGCACTACTATATTACTCTTTTCATATTACACTTTTAGAGATTCGTCATTCACTTCAGTCCCTGCCCCGTGGAGCTTACAATCTAGTTGCCCTATTCAGTCACACACAGATGTATGTTTTTGGATTTGGTCAAGGGTCCTCATCACTGGTTATACCTACCCCTTAGTGGAAAATGTAACATTTCTGCAGGTAGACTAGATGCAGTAAAATCATCAACTGGGATTTCTGGCATAACTATGTGTTACATGAATTGGGCACAAAATGCGTGTGTGTGTGCAGGTATAAGAGTGAGAGTTAGTGTGCATGTGTGGTAGAGTGTGTGGGTGTGAGCACATGTATAAATAAACGTGTGCATGTTAATGAATCAAGATCACATGGAAGCTGGTTATTGGAGAAAGAGGCTGAATTCACATTTGTTTGTGGAATTCACATTAAATTGACTGGTCAGACCTGAACGCTGATGTTCTGCCACCTAATCTGTCCTCATCTATTGACTCAACTCAGCAGGGTACGGGTATTGATTACAGCTGGAAATGTGTATTGATTTTTAAGGACCTGTTTATTTTAACTTCGTTTTTTCGCTGTAAGTCATAATGAGCAGCATCTCTAAATCAAGATGTAGTTATTGACATTTTTTTATTCAACATAAATAACCACCTTTCAAGTCATTTAAAGAGGCAAGCAAAATAAATATTTGCAAATTAAAAAAAAAAAAAAAAGATTAGATATCCAATCTATAAATATATTATACTATATGTAAATATATTAAGGATTAGAGAAATATCAAAGTGCTGCAAAAAATTACATTTACTTGGAGTACTCTCACTGCTTACATTTATCTCTCTTGTAAACTGCTTGACAATATATTCGAGGCTTTAATGACATCATCCATTCCCATAATTCTCTGCCTGATCTACCATACTTCATACATATTTCTCCTTCACTTCTCTCATCTAACCATGCTGCCCACTATTCTCTCTTCTCATTCCTACATAGTAGTCTACCGCCCTCCTCCAAACAGTCTAGGTCGGCATCCTATTTGGCTGAGAGAGCCATATATGTACGGCTCTGCTCAGCCACTGTCAGTGGCTCCAGATTGGCTAGCAACCTGGACATGCTGAGAGAGCTTTGTCTCTACAGTTCTTGCCAGCAAATAGCCGGAAAACTAATGAGCGTTGCTTGCATGTGAGCACCACTCATTACAGTCAAAGAGCCAGATGCAGCCATCAAAAAAGCCACATCTGGCTCGATAGCCATGGGTTGCCGACCCCTGGTCTAGACAATCTCCATTTATAACTTCTTCTTGCTTACTTTCCCATTTAACTCTGCTGCTTCCCCACCTTTCATTCTTGTGCCTCTTGTCCATCTAACCTATTCCCAATTCCCACTCTCCCGACTTCCTCCCTTCCCTTTTCCTGCTCTCTCCTTAATGTGGTGGTGGAGTCTGAATCCTCCTTGTCTCCAGCTGTAGTTTCAAATGTATCACTATCCCTGACTACTTTGTTTTCACTTCTTTTGAGGTTCTTGACGTCCAGCTTTTCTATCCCCTACCTGTTGCTGTTATAGACAGACTGCCCACTGCTTCCTTACCCACCGCTTTCCTATCTGACTTTGAATCCTGGCTTTTTTTCTTTCTAATGATAGCCCCGCACTCATTATGGGGGACTTTAACTGTCATATTGATGACCCCTCTCTATTTTGGCCCTCTCATTTTCTCCATTTAACTTCCTCTTTTGACCATCGCCAGTGGACTAACTCAAGCAACCATAGGGATGGTCCCTTTCTAGATAAGGTTTTTACAAAAATCACTTCTCTCTTCTTCTAATATCAGTCCATCCCTGCCTCAGATTATCACCTTCTTAACTTTTCTCTCTCTCCTATTCCACCTTCTCCTCCCTCTAAAAATGTTTATTAGCAACATGCGTGCCATTGATCAGCAGGCCTTTGCTACTTTCTCTGTCCTCCAGCCTATCCGCAACCCCCATACCCTCCTCTGATCCTGATGCACTTGCTCTTGTGCCTTAACTCCTCTCTCTCCCCAGCAAAGGAATGCTATTACAGAACTATCATTAACCAGAATAAATCAAAACCTCGTCCATTTCCCATTTTCAACACCCTTTTTACGTCTCTTGCCCTCAGGCATTTGGGGTCCAGCGTTTTTCCTCACTCATATGTCCGTATATATAATTTTACTTATAAAGCAATACAAATTTACACAGTGCTGTACAATTCAGCAATACAAGTACAATAGAGACATGGGAAAAGTGCATTAAACAATAAAACGATACATCACTTTAAGGGTTAGCTTGCGATTGACACAAGAGGTTGGAGGTCCCTGCCCCGTAGACCTTACAATCTCCGAACATTCCTTAACATCAACTGCACTCCTCCCAAAGCAACCAGCTTTGAATGTCACACACCAATACTGCCCTTTATCATCTTAAACACTTTTCTCTCTTTGCCCCCCACATCTGGAAATCTATACCCCTTTATCTTCACCAGGAACATTCCATCTGCACTTTTAAAACCAAACTGAAGTCCTACTGTTTGGAGCACTAACACTGATTTTTATGTATTTATTTTATCCTTAGTTATTAATGTTTAGTATATGTATTTATTGACCAGTGTTTCAGCACACTGTGAAAGCTCTTACTACCCCGTTTAGAGCAGTAGCACTGATATTTATCAATGATTTTTATTTTATTCTTTCTTAGTTATTTATGCTTCGTATTTGCATTTTTGGCCTGTTTTTCAGCACATTTTTACAGCTTTTATTAACCCTCTGTTTATGTAAGTCTTCCTCCCATTTAGATTGTAAGCTCTATGGGACAGGGACCTTCAACCTCTTGTGTCAACCACAAACTGGCACTTGGGGGGAATTCACTATAGTCCGAAGTGAGGTGTGGAGTGTTCGCCTCACTTCGGACTGA
>WMED01002975.1:0-23084 GCA_019650415.1 Pipa parva
TGAGCCCCCTTGTTTGAGTCAAACAGTTTGATTGCATGGTGCCAGCAGGGGGGGGGGGAGGCGCCCAAGGGGTGGTTTGCCCAGGGCGCAAATCTAGCCAGGACCGGCCCTGATCATCACTAATTTCTTTCATGTAGGGTCTAATCTGACATCTTTTTATTCTGTCAGAAAAAAAGTGAGGCTTCTACCCTGTGAATTCTGGGAAACTGAGTCCCAGACTGTACCAATTTGCTTAATAATGAAGAGTCGTGTAAAGTATTTTTAAAGTAATTGTTGCCCTGCATGAAAAGTGATTTATTAGTAGCCATGGTAAAAGGGGGGAAATAACTATATTTTGTTTTAAGTAATCTATAAACTTTAGAGTTTAGGTTCATTTAATATAACAAGAGTTGTAGAGAAGGCAGTGGGTAAAGGGGCTGAACATGTTTGTGTAAGCTGTACAAAACACATGCTGTATAGCTATATAATTCTAAAACTGATTACTATAAACCAGTCCAGAGTGCTTCTAATTCACAGCTGTTGGATGAAAATGATATTGCAGCTCAGACTAAAGACGCAAAATTTATTAAACTCTAAAAGGCTGATTTTGGCCTTTTTGAGTTTATTACCCGTAGATTTCGCCTGTTTGATCGGTAAAAATCGATCGATATTTTTCGTCCGATTTTTACCCATCAAAATTTTTCAATTGAGTTTTTAAATGGAATGGTGGCCATACTTTACATTAATAGTATGGCTACCTTTCCATGAAAAAATCTGAAAACCTTGACCAAAAAGCCCTGATTGTGCTATATTGCATATCTTGGTTGGATAAAAAATTCTGCTGCTGATTAGCTCTAAGCGCCACTTTTAAAATGGTTGAGAAAATTATGCATATTTTTCCCATTTGTATAAATATGGCCCACCAGTTTAGGAATTAAGGTGCACCATAATTTTTTCTTAAGTTGCATTTTTTTTTTGTTCAAAGCTGGATTCCTAGCGCTAAATTTATTGTGACAATTTAGGAGACTCCTAATTACGGTCTAGCCCCCCCGTCCCACACCGCCCCCTACACACACAAACCTCCGTGCGGGCCGGCATAAATGAAAAAAAAATGCTAGGGGCATCCCCCTGGCCAGGCGGCACCCCTAGCATTTGCCTACTCTGCCTAATGGCAGAGCCGGCACTGTATATATGTATATATATATATATATATATATATATAGAGAGAGAGAGAGAGAGAGAGAGAGAGAGAGAGAGCCAACACAGTGCCAGGGCTGCTCTCAGAAAGAACAGCCTGATACAACCTGATAGCTGGGTCCTCAATATATTTATACAAACCTCAGTTACACTGCAGACTACTCAGGACCCAGTGAGCCACCAGTTTCATTGGTCAGTACCATAAAGCCTACATATGATTGTCTAGCTGGACACATTTTATAGTTGGTTATTAAACTACCTTGATGAGTACTGATGATACTGCTCACTGGTATCATGTATTATAACTGTGACATTAAAAAAGTATTCATGGACAAAGTTTGAGAGCACTGTAGACAGAGCAGTTGATTCATTTAGAATTTCCTACTGCAACAACTCAACACGATACAGAATGAGTCAATCTTCACACTTTGATCATATTGGTTTCTATGATTTTTCTAAGTTTTAATAAATATAAACTATACTTTTACAATGTATTATCATTCATGCTAGGAGTAAAATACAAATCCACATGCACTGAATCACATTTAATTCTTTCTTACAGCTTCGTGTTTTCAAATTAGCCAAGTCCTGGCCCACGCTGAACATGCTGATAAAGATCATTGGAAACTCGGTGGGAGCTCTGGGGAATCTGACCTTGGTGTTGGCCATCATTGTCTTTATTTTTGCTGTGGTTGGGATGCAGCTGTTTGGTAAATACTACAAGGAATGTGTCTGTAAAATCTCAGATACTTGTGAGCTCCCACGCTGGCACATGAATGACTTTTTTCATTCCTTCCTGATTGTGTTTCGCGTGCTGTGTGGAGAATGGATAGAAACCATGTGGGACTGCATGGAGGTAGCAGGACAATCTATGTGTCTCCTAGTTTTTATGTTAGTTATGGTGATTGGAAATCTTGTGGTAAGTTTTTTTTTCCAATTTACTTCTCTACTTACTGTAAACTTATATAGTTTCACCTGTAAGCAGTGACATATCCCACCTGTAAGCAGTGACAGATCTCACCTGTAAGCAGTAACAGATCTCACCTGCAAGCAGTGAAATATCTCACCTGTAAACAGTGAAATATCTCACCTGTAAGCAGTAACAGATCTCACCTGGAAGCAGTGAAATATCTCACCTGGAAGCAGTGACATATCTCACCTGTAAGCAGTGACAGATCTCACCTGGAAGCAGTGACAGATCTCACCTGCAAGCAGTGACATATCTCACCTGCAAGCAGTGACAGATCTCACCTGCAAGCAGTGACAGATCTCACCTGCAAGCAGTGACAGATCTCATCTGGAAGCAGTGACAGATCTCATCTGGAAGCAGTGACAGATCTCATCTGGAAGCAGTGACAGATCTCACCTGCAAGCAGTGACATATCTCACCTGTAAGCAGTGACAGATCTCACCTGGAAGCAGTGACAGATCTCACCTGCAAGCAGTGACATATCTCACCTGCAATCAGTAACAGATCTCACCTGCAAGCAGTGACAGATCTCATCTGGAAGCAGTGACAGATCTCATCTGGAAGCAGTGACATATCTCATCTGCAAGCAGTGACAGATCTCATCTGGAAGCAGTGAAAGATCTCATCTGCAAGCAGTGACAGATCTCACCTGCACCTGCAAGCAATGAAATATCTCACCTGCAAGCAGTGAAATATCTCACCTGCAAGCAGTGACAGATCTCACCTACAAGCAGTGACAGATATCACCTGGAAGCAGTGACGAATCTCACCTGGAAGCAGTGACAGATCTCACCTGGAAGCAATGACAAGAGGCCTGTGCTAATAGGCGATTTGGGCTAGTCTTGGACATAGGCTGGAGGGAATTGGTTGGATAAATTAGAACTGAGAAGATTTTTTTAATATTTAAATATTGAACCTATAATTATGATTTCACTTTGCATGAAAATATGAGTAGCACGTTGCTTCAGTTCACTGAATAATTTAGTCTTTAATTGTGTACACAAAAGAGTGTGGTCATTTAATAGGTGTGGCCTAACCAGCCAAGTATTCTTTGCCTAAAAGATCATAAGATATAAATCCAGCACTGCCTGTTAATAAATATGAAACAGTTCAGCTCTGAACTGCTTCTTACTGAGAGCTCCCATGTTATTATACACTTCAACATAAAAACATAATCTAGGCTGGGTAACAAACCTAATGGGCCATGAGCTAAAAATTGCAATAGTCCTAACTGCACACACTTGTGCTCATGCACAAATGTACTTTAATAGAATGGTAGAAGTAGTTAGGGCTTTCATGTGTATGGCTTAAATAGTGCAATGTTATTTACTCTCCAGTGGTATTACAAAGTATCAGTTACTGCTCCATAGCACAGACATGTTTGTAATGTATATAAATAAATCTGCCATCCATTATACAAATATCCTAAAGTTTATTTTTCCATTTCTGGCTATATATACATTAGTGAATTGGGCAGATTTGTAATTTTTTTATACTGATTCAAGAGAAATGGATTTGTATACTAATCCCTATATGCAAATGCATACTTTTTTATATCTAAATCAAAAACCATAGATAGATGGATGGATAAGGTAGGACAGAGTGGTGGTTTTAGTCCACAGATGCAAAAAAAATGAGTATTGCAATATTTTAGTATAATGTCTTTTTGCCTGTTTTTTATGGACCATAATATCATAGAGTTCCAGTTAAGCTTCAATGGGATTTACTGTCATGGAGCCACTAAAACATTTAACTTCAGAAAGGCTAAATTTAGCCAGCTTAGAGATGCCCTTGCTATCATTGACTGAGACAATGTTCTCAATAATAAGAGTACAGATTCTAAATGGGATATTTAAAAAACATCTTGACTACTCATTGTGAGAGGTACATACCATATGAGAATAAAAGAGTTAGAAATAAAAGAAAGCCTATGTGGATGACACAAAGCATTTACAGTGCTAAAACAAGAAGGCAGTGTAGAAGCACTACAAAGATATAGAGTTCATAATAAATTATGTAAAAAGCAAATTAAAGGAGCTTAGTTGTAAACTGAAAGACTCATTGCCCAGATGAGTAAAACAAACCCAAAAATGTTTTTTTAATTACATCAATAATAAAAATATTAAAACTGATAGCATTGGCCCCTTAAAAAATAATGAGGGGATTATGGTAGAGGCAGATCAGGAGAAAGCCAATTTATTAAAGATGTTTTTCTCCACTGTGTTCACAGAGGAAAATGAAATGTCAGGGGAAATGAAAAGAGATAAAGTAAACTCTCCTTTAAATGTTGAATGTATAATCCAGGATGAAGTACTACACCGTCTTAACATGATTAAAATAGATAAATCACCGGGTCCAGACAATATACACCCTAGGGTCTTAAGGGAATTAAGCTCGGTCATAGATAGACCATTATATTTAATATTTATGGACTCTATAATAACAGGGACTGTTTCAAACGATCTGGCGTGTTGCAAATGTGGTTGCTATATTCAAAAAGGGGTCGAAGTGTGAACCTGAAAACTATAGACTTGTAAGTCTAACTTCTATTGTGGGTAAACTGTTTGAAGGTTTTCTAAGAGCTGCTATCCTGGAATATCTCAACCCTGTTTTACCTTCTCTATCCCTCTTGCCCCTGGAAGTGTGTCCTAACTCTAATGAAAAAATAACATATGGGAATGGCCAATTACAGCTTACAAAACTAAAATAATTGTATTCTAATTTCCTCGCAACATGTTCTGAAATAAAAGTCCTTGAGGGCTATTATTTTTATTGGAACCAACTAATCATTACTCTGTCCCTGACCCTGAAAATCACCTCTGGTTCCAACTATGTATCACTGCTAGGGTTAATAGTTCTGTTATTGCTTGAGCTGCTACCTTCCGTTTTATATCCTTTCTTCCCTTGCTTTAGTGCAAAATATATTCCCTTGTTTTTCACACTTACATCATTAGAAAGATTGTGTTTTGACTATAACAATGTGTAGAAATTTTTCCCAAGTAACATATTCTCCACAAAAGTAGATCATTTTCACACTTAAAAATAATTCTGCCTGAACCAGAAAAGTTTAGTTCAAGTGTATTTTTACCTAAAACTGGAGAATAGCTTAACTTAAAAGTATTCTTTCATCCTTTTTAAAATAAAGCCAACCCATTAATCAACACTGTACAGATTATTTTGTTTTTATTATAAGGATAATCATTCAGTTAAAGGATTTTTTATTAGTAATATTGAACTTTCGTAAGCCTACACAACTCCCATGATTCTTAGCGGTTGCAAAAATTGAAATAATTACATCCACTTTCTGCAACCCAACAACTATCTCAGAACTCCAGGACAGGCTTCTGCTTACTGTTGAAATGTGTGCAGGAAAGATTTGTGTACCAGAATGGAATGATGGGTGCCAGCAACATTGGAACAGTTACACTTTATTAGATATTCAGTGTAGTCTTACTGCAACTGCAACAGTTTCTGCAGTAAAGATCATACCCTCTCTACTTGCAGGGGCAAAGGTGCTGTACAATATCAGGAGTAGGGATCCATCGACACAGACCACTGCTACTGTAGTGGCATCTAACTCAAAGCACTCATTAATCTATCTTTGGGGCAGAGCACTCACCAAGTACTGTGCCATACAGATAAATAAAAACACTCCATCTCCTTGGTGAGGTGAGCTAACATTGAAGTTTCTTTAACACTACTTGTAGGCTCCTTCCACTTCTGGAGTAGGTAGCCAAAGAGATATCCCCCCAGAATCACCTCTATATAGGGAGAATTGGGTGACACTTCTTTGAGATGGGCCAGAAAGAGGTACTAAAAATCCAGGAATCAGGGTTGCCTTGAGTCAAGTCTTCCCCATCTACTGAGAGTGACAACAAAGCACCACCTATCTATAGCAGGTTTAAGCATGGTATAGGAAACCAAAAAGCACAAAATAAATACATTATCATTTAGTAGGGTGAAAGTAAGCACTTCATTTAGAATAATTCACAAAATGACATCTTCAACTTTCAGGAACTGTAGCAATGTATATTTTCTATTTTGACTGATTAAAATTGCGCTCTGTAATTAATTTTCCATAGTCCATTAATGAAATGCTTTAATTTTAGGTGCTGAACCTATTCTTGGCCTTGCTTCTAAGCTCTTTTAGCTCAGACAATTTGTCGGCAACTGATGACGACAGTGAAATGAACAACCTTCAGATTGCAGTGGGCAGGATACAAAGAGGAGTGGCTTATGTTAAGAAAAAGTTACAGGAATTTGTTGATAAAATATTGATCAAAAATAAAAAAGGTATCAATGGATCAAAACAGGGAAATAATGACAGCTGCATGATTAGCAACGCAGTTGTGGAAATAATGAGGGAAAATGATTGTATAAGAGATGCAAATGGAACAACAAGTGGAATAGGAAGCAGCATGGAAAAAAATTCAAAAAATGCAACTGATTGCAACAAAAAAACCTGCCTCACAGTAGCTGTGCCTATTGCTCATGGAGAGTCCGATTTTGAAAATCCAAATACCGAAGATTTCAGCAGTGAATCCGATCCAGAGGAAGCCAAGGAGGTAAGATCTGTTCCCATCGATTAGTCTTAATTAAAAACAATTTAGGGATTTAGAGATTCATCATTTGTTGTGTGATATAATGGAATCTTACATAAGAAAATAAAATATGCCTTCTTAAATATTTGCCCCTGGATAGCAGTTTTATGCCAACATATTATTCTGTTATTGACTGACTGGTTTTGATTTCAGAAATGTTAGATTTTGATTTTCACATTTTTTTTAATCATTCATATGCACAAACAAATATGAAACTCCTACTTCTTACTTGTAGATTGTTAATTACGGGAGAAATTGATAAGCGCTTGTGTCAAACTGCATCAAAGGGTTTTTTTTTTCCTTTGAGCATCTTTGTTCTTTTGAGTTTAACCAATTGTTCCTGTGAGCCCAACCCTTTCCTCTGAGACTGACCCTTTTGTAATTGGAGTTCAACAGAAACTTTGACTTTCCATGTTTTAGTGCTTGTATGAAGAATTATAATGCAGACAGGTTAGAGAGCATTACTACATATGTTTTGAACAAATGTAATTAATGGTCCAAACAAATTCTCCTACACAAACAGCAAGCCATGTATGTGTGCTCTTCAAAGAGGACCCTTCAACACAAAACAGTGATATTATTGATCTTGGTTTCAAAATTTGCAATAACCTACTATTCTTGAAAACCAGAATTAATATAGCAGCAGTCACAGAGAGGCACAGACAGTTCTTAGCACACGTGGATTTATTGGTATATTAGTTTTACTCCTCCATGGACTGATCTGTTTGTGTGGCAGAAAATGTTCTGCTTGGATATCCAGACAAATGGTTGATACCTTATGACCTGGTGTCTTTCTAGGTTCTAATATTCTGGATCAACCCTACAATGAGCTATACTTTCAAATGATCTTTTCCAACTTTCACATATTTGTATTTCCCAGTTCTGGAGCCATAACACAAAGAAACCATTACTGCAGTTTATGGCATATACAGTCAAAGCCAAGAATGATCTATGTACACAGTATGATCAATACAGAATGTTCTTTGCTTGCTGACATTTGTTAATTCCAGTAATAAAATAGAGATTTCTCAGACTTTCCCAAATAAAATGTTTAGTGCTAAATGGAGAGCTACTATACTTTCATTTCCATAAATCTCAGTCTAGTTTCACAGATTTATCTTGGAATTTCTGTGCTTTATATCTAAAGAAATGTAGAAAATCTTTGCATTTTGACTTTTATTGCTTCCCCTTTTCACTTCTCACAGGGGTAAAAATAACAAGTTGATGGAGTCAAGAATGCAACAACATGTCCTCACAAGTAATATATGGTTACTTTACCAGTGACTGTCAGACTGCATGACACTCAGCTATGGCACTTTTCATCCATTTCAACAGTATAAGGAATATGCAAAGCTGTTAACAAATTAATAATACCATAGCATGATTGGACCAGACTGGCAAACCTTCACTATTTTGTGAATTCAGTAACATGCCTTATCAGATCACATCATAATGTTGGTGATTGCCACTCTCCATGGTTCTAAATTTAATAGAGCATGATGCTTTAATCAATCACATTTCCCATCAACTGTTATGTTGATGTTGCTATATATTGCCTGAATATGGTTAGGATTTTTTGACTGCCACTGTCTCTAATTAGTGTTGAGTGCATGCAGATAACTGGTGCAGACTAAGAACATTGCAAGGACTGCAAAAATCTATATAAATGCAAAGGAAACATGCATCATTTTTCAAAAACAAAATAAAGAAAAATGCCAACAAAAACCCTCAAACCATTATTTTCCCATTAGTTTTCATAATACTTTAACTGTTCAGGTTTGACCTAGTTGGATACGGAATCATGGCTATCTATGCAGTCGCCCTCCAAAATATAGTACTTCTGTAATATGTGGCATAATACTACCATTTGGAAAATGATGAATGGACTCTTGCATAAATCATAACTCATTAATTTAACAGCAGTTAAATGGTTTGCTTGCATATCATGGATACTCTACTTGTCTTTATAATGTAATATACTGTAAGTTGTATTAATTTCTACTGTCATAGTTGCTGCTTTTTCCAACTCAAATTCCCACAAATGCCAGAGGTGTAGTTCTAATGATATATTATACTGATTGCTTGTTGAAATAAGCATTGGACTAAACTATACCTCTTACCAACTGCATGACCAGTAACTCTTCAGAAAGAAACAAGAAGGTTCTCTGCTCTCCAAGTTTTCTATAAAACTAGTAGGCTGTAAAGTCAAACAAAGGTAGAAAATGCTAGCTGCTTGGGCAGAATAACCAGTATAAAAAATATTTTACATGACTTGGCTCAAACCTGTTTGACATCAAGTGGACCTCATCAAAATGTTTATTAGAAATAGTCATTAGACCTTTCAGGTTTGTAATTTCTAATGTTTTCTTTATGTCCCTTATATCTTTCTTTTGACCAATATACATTTTAACAAAGTGGGTACTTTATTTGGTATATTACATCATTATTTTCCAAGGTTACATCATTTTGGATTCATATCTAATATCCTTGATTGGGGTGGCTGAACAACACACAAAGTGGAGAGAAGGATCATAGTGGCAAAGTTCAGCGTTTGCCACCTTTTGTAAGGAAAATTGGAACAGTTCTTGGATAATATTTTATCATCTTAAGTACTGATAAAAAGTCAGCTGGTTTGAAACATGTGCTGTAAATATAGTTATTACAGTGGATCTTCTGCCCATACAGATTTTTTCTTTTTACCTTTGTAACTAGTAACTTTACTCCTCACAGCAGAGTATGTGTATCTTTCTAAACTCTAACCCTAGTGCAAAATTACATCATGGTGAGTTTGAACATTCAGATTATGAAAGATATTGTAGGATCCTTCAATTCATTATGTAACTTGCATCACAGGCAGCCATATATTTATTTAGAGCTACCTTTATTGGTCACTTGGAATTACATCTTAGAATGTTGGGGATAGCAGTATTTTAAGACAGTTTGAATTTGTTTTTTAATTGAAGTTTTTTTTAATCATTTAATTTTTCTAGAGAATTTTTTGTTCTTTCTTAGATTTTTGTGCAATTCAATGGTCTTCTGTGCTTCTCAGTTTCCGGATTCCACAATTTGTTTCACATGGATTCCAAACATTCTTTTTTTCAGTGTAGTTGGGGCTGTCCAATAACAGACCTCATACTAGTGGTCCATTATAAAGGCTACCTCTATTTTGCAATGGAACTCTCTCATCAATGTGTCCATGGTATATTCTTTACTAGGCTAGACCTACCCTATCTGGCCCTAAGTTTTAGGGGGAATTCACTATTGTGCGAAGTGAGGTCCGGATCCTTTGGCTCACTTCGCACAGACTTTTATGCGCTTGCTGATGTCCTGCACGCGGACATCAACGAACGCTTTAAAGGGATTCCAGTCTCAGCGAGAGCACTCGAGTCGCCTCGCCGAGACTGGAATCCCTTTAATGCGTTCGCTGATGCCTCGTGCAGGACATCAGCGAGAGAATAACAGTATGTGCGAAGTAAGCCGAAGGATTCGTAACTCACTTCGCACAATGGTGAATTACCCCCTTAGTGTAGTTTCTTCCAGTGATGCTTAATAATTTTTGTGAACATCTTGCATAGGCTGTGGTTCCACTATTATGTTGATTACAACATTAATATCCAAACTTTATAAACTATGCAGTCCCATGGTATGTCATTTAGGGGTCCCACAAAGCTGCTACCTTAGTCTTTCCTGGATGTTCAAGTCTTTTCTGCTAAACTAGATTGATTTGTCTTTTCCAGATTCAGTGCATATTTTTATCATTGTGGAAAGGTGAACATCCTATTTCATCTGAAGCACTCCTTGCACTTACAAACTGTTATTTCCAAGCTGTGTTCTCTCTGTATCCTTAATTATTTCTGTTTCTCTACCATTATAAGGGTCGAAATTAGTTCTAGCTTATTTTCTTTTAGTTGTAGGCCTCACTTCTAAGTCTGTTTCTCTGCATAACCTAGCAACATCTTTGGTTTCTCCAAAACAAAATCTTTAGTTATTAGTATTTAGCAGTTTTCTAAATATTTAAACACAGTTAATCCCCTATTATGTAAAAACTGCTGCTTGTTCTTGAAGCATAACCAGCAAAGAAATAAGGATTTTCCCAAGAGAGTAAACTATGGAGCCATTTATTTTATTTTTCTTCTTTTAAATGTAGAATCGTTTGCTGGGTACTTGAATTATTCAATGCAAGGTGTAGTTGTTGTGGATGTTATAAAGCATTTACAATAGCACTTGATAGCGCTACAAAGGGGTGAAGTGTCATTTTCTTATATAGTTAAAACCTATTACCTTACATGAAGGTGGATGAATACAACAATTTAAGAAAATGTGTTTTCAGAGCTGATTTTTTTTTTTCAGTGCACTGAATTTTAGATGCTTATTTACTTTTCACCTTCCAGATTTGGCTTATCTTACTTAAAGCCCTGAAAGGAGAAAAGGTGAATACTACAAGGTTTGGTTAGGAAAAGAGAATGAGGAATATGTATTTCTCTCTCTTATTTGAATTGGATGCAAATAACCAAGAGACAGAATATGAAATTTCACACTCTAGTTAAACAAAATGATTGATTAGACTAATTGGTTTACGCAATTCTAATTACAAAATGTACCTATACATTCCCCTTTTCTTCTGTACATGCAAATTCTGAAAACTGCATTACCCTTTCAAAAAGAAAGGGGGAGGCAATACCAATACCATCATAATAGATACAAATGATAAGTTTAATGACAGTGATGTTAAACTTACAGAAATTTAATTTTGTTAACCATTTTTGAAAATGTTTGATGTCCATTGTCCATTACTGCAGTGAAAAACAAAGTTCCAGTTACATTGTATCAAATATTATCTACAGAATGGTGGAACAATCATCCCTAAATCTACTGGCTCTACTTTAAAAAGCAATGTAACATCTACTGTATATCTTTAATTCATTTTTTTTTCTTTTTATCCTCTTTTTTAAGAAGCTATTGTTTCTTTGCAGAAGGTGAAGCTTTCCAGCTCATCGGAGGGAAGTACCATTGGCATTAGGCCCCCAGGAGAGGAAGGAATAGAGGAATTCTTAGAATATGAGTATGAAGAGGCACTTGATCCAGAGCCATGTTTTACAGATGGTAAACATAAAAGCCTTTGCCAGCAGTTGTTCTATGTTCTTGCACTATTTCATGAAAATGAAATAATCAGGCCATTAACACAGTGGGTGGAATTCCTTTGATGTTTAACAGTTTTGAGTGTATAACAAAATATTGAAAAATAAATATAACCAAAAGGCTAGTTACTCTATGTCTTCATAATGAACTGTTAATTTGCCAGATGACAGGTTCCTGTACTAAAACAGTAGATCCAAGACATTTTCCACTTGTTTGATAGACTTTAAAAGTGATCCTAAACCTCTTGGTGTCTGTAGGAAAGCATTATATACTAAGAGTCAGGAAACGAATGTCATTTGGCAGAATTAAATATCTCTACATATGTAATGCATTTAATTCTTAACATGCCAATAGCACTTATTGATGAATCCCTGAATCATGAAGAGTGAAGTATGACCCTTGTGTTTACAAGCAGAGATGAGCAAAGGGGAATCTGTTAAACCCAACCTCATTACAGGTGAATAGAGACACTATCAATAAAAGGTATTTGCTTGTGGGTCCCTTTCTGTGCTAGCATAGGGAAATTGTGACTTGCTTCTTCTACTGAATAATCAGTGCAACACAGAGAGCCTATAATCACAGTGCTTGTAATAAGATAAAACAGTACTTTTAGGCAAGGTTCACACTAGCGTATTGAGAGCAGTGTATTTTTTTAAAAAAATTCCCCCGGTGAAAATACGCTAAGAAAAAATCGCCAGAGAAAATCTGTAGAGAACAATGCTAATGGAAGAATAGCATTCACCAGCATATTGTTCACAGCGTATTACGCTAGAACGCTACCTGCTCTATTTCATCTGGCGCAGGGCACGCAGCATATTTTATGTGACTACATTAGCTTCAATAGGAATTTAACATATGCGATCACACACAGCGTAAAAATGCGCTGCATTTTCAAGCAAATGATATTTTGTAATAGCAAAAAAAGGCAGGGAGAAAACGCCTATGAAAAATCACCTATAAAGAAAATCCTTTTCAAATCAGGATTGGATTCAACTAAATCCAAGGGAAAGTAGGATACATTAGCGGACATTTTTCTGTATTGTTGATATTCAATTACCAGCCACTGAAAGGACAATACAGAAAAATGTCGTGACCCCCAGGTTGAGACCCACCAATCTAAATCCATTCTTCTACTCCTATAATTAAATACATAATAAGTAACTTGATTTTTTTTTCTCCTACTTTTTAGATTGTGTGGCAAAGTTCCCATGCTGCCAGATTAGCATAGAGGATGGAACTGGCAAAGACTGGTGGAATATCAGGAAAACATGCTACACCATTGTTGAACACAGCTGGTTTGAATCATTCATTATATTCATGATTCTCCTGAGCAGTGGTGCCTTGGTAAGTGTGACACTACTTTCTATGTTTTTATTAGCATTGGAATGACATCTTTACAGTACTTGTGGACAAAGTTACAGTAATGTTTGAGGTCATGGGTTAAACTGCACTTTTTTGTCTATTTATTTTATGACCCAGGTCCAACAGCCCAAAAAAATTAAACTTCTTGACATAAAATTATATTATTTCCTACAAAAGTATGCAGATTTTTTTATTGGAACAGACTATTATAAGGTAAATTTATAAAGGTCATTTAAACCTGTTTGATCCTTTTCGGTTAGTTTTATCATATTTCGCTGTATATTTGATTTGTCTGATTTTGTATGAGTGTCCCATTGCTGATCTTTTTCGATGGCAATACTCATCCTTCTTTGGTTAAGTAACAGGACCATCTTAATAGGGAACAATGTTTTGTTTTTTCAGCCTAAATCAGATGAAGACTAGGTTTTAAAAAAATGGCCAGAACAGGCTTTATAAAGATAGAAAAATAATATCAGCACTATCAATATTTTAGTGATATTTAATGTGATTTTACTAGTGTTAAAAAACAGTTGACTTTTTAAAAAAAATGTTATAAATATCCCCCAAAAATGTCAAAATATAAAAATATTTATCAGCATTTTTATTTTTGATATTGTTGTCTATTTCATAGAGATTTTGCTAGAGGGTAACTGCCTCTCTGCTTACCTGTTTCCCTTCATGGTATTTATAAACATTAAAATAATTTTTTTTTTCAATTTAATTTTGATGAAAACTGTTCACCAGACATGGGAGAAAATTATTAAACTCTGAAAAGCTCGTTTTCACTTTTCCTATTTTAATAATTGGGTGAACACCCAGAAGTTTCTCTTTACATTAGTGTAGTATGGCTACCTTGCCATGGAAATATGCAATGGAAAAAGTTATTCTCCGTAAGTATCAATTGAAACAAATCTCTCGATATTTGCCACAAGAAAGTTCCATGTGATCGCCCCAATTAAACTCGGGAAAGCTGAAATGGGCTTTTCTGAGCTAAATAAATTTCACCCCACTGGGCTGATTAAAATACTGAGAAACTGTATGTAAAAAGAAAATATCTATTATTATTAGTGTTGAATGATAATATCGAATAATCTTGAAATCGGAACGATTATCTAGATAATCGTTGCCCCTCGACTATTCGATAATTACCTGTAACAATCGAGAGGATAATCATCGATAATTGTCATCGTGCAGCCTCGGGGAGATGTTAATTGCAGCCACGGCATGCACGGTGGTAGGCTACCTCACACTCTGGGATTCGACCCTGGAAATCAGCTGCATCCTCTCCCTCTTCCTCTCCCATCATACAGCCAGCAAAGGACACTGGGAGTTGTAGTACACTACCAGCCTCCCTGAAGAGACGTGTGTGCACCCTTGAGTGACCGTGTCAGCATGTGTGGGCACCGGCACCCCTCCCTCCATATCCAGCTACACTGTCCGTGTCCATGTCCCAGGCTCCCCGCTCACACACAAACACTGCCCCTCCTTCCCATGAGTCACACACTGCAGCGCAGGGATCCCCTCCTTTCTGCCACAGGAGGAAGTGGTGGTGCGGCTGCGTGTCACAGGGTGCTGCGATCGGGGAGGCAAAGGTAGGAGAGGATCATGGGCCCGCTGGTAGCATGGGGTGGGAGCTGATGGGAGAGGATGCAGATTATCATTACGATAATCGTTATCGAATGTCGATAATCGACTCGATTATTACAAAAATCGATTATTGATCCGATAACGATTATTGGTATCATCGCTCAACACTATTTATTATCTAATGCTAGAATGTACACTGTAAATGGGACTTGTACAAAATTATATATCTGCTTTACGCATGAGTTTAGGCGTCCACATCAGGGAGGCATATACTGCTTTCCCATGCACTCCTTCAAAAAAGTTCTAAACTATGCAGTCACCTAAAGGTCAGGTTCAATATTTAAATATTAAAAATACTTTGTAATTAGATTTTTAGCACAGGACCTCGCTCTATCATTGTCTCTTTCCTATTGGAAATCCATTATTAACTCCAATTCAGATGTTTCCATTGTAATTATGCTTCTGTCGTTGGCCAATTGCTTTTTTAATTCATTTCACCAATGATTTAATAAAAAAAAAAAAAAAATCAGAAGAATAAAATGCAAAAATTGCCTTGTGAAATTTACAGCAAAATTGATAAAAAAAAACTTGGGAATTCACGATAGTCCGAAGTGAGGTTCGGAGTGTTCGCCTCACTTCGGACTGACTGATCTGCGCTCGCTGATGTCCTGCACGCGGACATCAGAAAGCACATTAAATGGATTCCAATTTTGGCAGGAACAAAGAGTTGCCTCACCGAGACTGGAATCCCTTTAATGCGCTTGCTGATGTCCGTGTGCAGGACATCAGCGAGCGCAGATCAGACAGTCCGAAGTGAGGCGAAGACTCCGCACCTCACTTCGAACTATCCTGAATTCCCCTCTAAATGTTGATGCAATATCACAAGGGCAAAAATGATACATGTGTAAATATATTCAAATTTTTAAAGAAAAAATTGGGTGAAACATCTTTTTTTTTTGATAAATATGCTCAATACTTAAACATAAATGTTAATTTATACCGGTCAAAACTTTGATAAAAAGAGAAAAGAAGAAATAACTTCTCAGGAAAACAGATTTTCTAGCCATTATTTTTCCAAAATAAAGTGTTCAATTGGTATGACTCTAACGGCAGGATTTTTTTTATTTACAGGCATTTGAAGACATTTATATTGAACAACGTAAAAATGTTAAAACAGTGCTGGAATACGCAGACAAAGTCTTTACTTACATCTTCATTGCAGAAATGCTCCTGAAATGGGTGGCATATGGATTTGTAAAGTATTTTACTAATGCCTGGTGTTGGCTTGATTTCCTGATTGTAGATGTATGTATCATATTAAGCAATTAAACCTCAAAAACATTCCACTATACATTTCTATTACAACAAACCAACTGAATCAACAACAACCAAATAGGAAAATATAGTACAGTCTAGTATTACATGTGTAGACTGGTAGCTGACTCCTAATATAAGGATAAAGTGCACCTGTCACCTCAAAGCTAATGCTAATTTAGGTTCTACTAATGAAATAAACATTTTTGTAAATATAGATGTATTTTAAAAAATGTGCCTTTATACAGTGTTTCCCTCTGTCATCTTCCCTGTCAGCCTGCCTTTTCTTTCTTGAGTGTCGGGTGGGTGGAGCTAAATAATGATTGACATTATAGCTCCTCCAATCAGATCCCTTAAACCATGACCTAGCAGGGATCTGATTTCAAGAGCTATAATGTCAATCATCATCAGCCGACCAAGAAAAGTCAGGCTGACAGTGAAGATGACAGAGAGAAATGCTATTTAAAGGTACATTTTTTGAAATACATATATATTTCCAAACAATTATTTCATTAGTGCAATCTAAATTATTATTAGTGTTTTGAGGAGACAGGTGCACTTTAAATAATTTTATATATATATATATATATATATATATATATATACATATATATATATATATATATATATATTTCCTTACTGTTTTTAAAGGAACAGTCTGACCTCCAACAGTTTTGTGCTTGATTATTTATGAATATTAAATAAATGTTTTTTCAATATATTATATTTACTTATTTCTATCTCTTTTCAGTATGAAAGCATATACTAATCAGCAGTTCAGTTTGGAATCTTAAGCCAACGAATTGAATATAAGGCTTGAGAATTCTGAGTAACCAATCAGAATTATGCAGGTGTGTAACCTCACCTGCTATTTTATTGTTTTGTTTTTTTCAGAAATATCAAGCCCGTGGAACAAGTAAGTGCCATGGGATTTCACACTGACCAGCTGAAGAGGAAGTGAGAGAGAAGGGGCTTCTGTAAGAAAGTGACTGTAAATGTAAAAAACAATGAAAATAAGTATATAATATATATAATGCAAAATTATTTATTTAACAGTGACAATTACATGTTTTAGGCTGGACTGTTTCTTTAGACATTTATTTAGGAGTACCTAAGATATGGTTATAACTATAGGTTCTACTGTTCTGATTCCATTGGGGGTTATTCACTTAAGTCCAAATTATTGTGTATAGGTGCGAATTTGCCCAATAAAGACAGTCACAATAGACTGCTACTGTCGCAGTCGCGTCTTTATAATGAGAATATTGTCACAGTCATGACTTTTTTTATGGGAAAATTGACACGATCTTAACTTTAAAAAAATTGTTGCAACTTTACAATGGGGAAATTGTCGCGGATTTGCTATGGGAATCTGCTGTTTGAGAATTTGACATGAATCTAATTAATAGTACAAAAGAAATTGACAATTTTAATGCATACACTGCACTTCTTTTAAATAATAACAGCTTGTAGAGATGACCTAGGGGGGAATTCACGAAGCTCCGAAGTGAGGCGCGTAGTGTTCGCCTCACTTCGGAGCTTTGTGAATTCCCCCCCTAGTTATTTTAAATGTATCTTTATTTGTTATGGGTTATGGTGGTACACAACACCCTGAATCTCTTGTATTTCCATGGTTGGGATTCACAGCTAATTCATAAGGTCTCTCTGCTTGCCATCTTGGTTGCAAACTGACCTCAACTTAAACCATGACCGTTTCATGCATCTGTAGTGATGGCCGTACTGTGCTAATTATTTTATCTACATTTTTTTTTTATTGTAGGAACAATTACTTTGAGTACTTTTCATTTCCATCCATTAAAATATAAAATGATTTACAATTAGCAAGTCAGTGGTTCATCATGCAAATCTTTTGATAAATATTTTTTTTTGTGCGTGTGTAGATTTCCTTGGTTAGCCTTATAGCCAATGCATTGGGCTACTCAGAGTTAGGTGCCATTAAGTCCCTTAGGACACTAAGAGCCTTGAGACCCCTGAGAGCACTTTCACGATTTGAAGGGATGAGGGTAATGATATAATGTATTTAAAGATGCATGCCTTGGTAGTTCTTTGCATGTGCATGATATTTAAGCAAGCATAAGCACGTTAAAACCAACAGTTTAATATACTAAGAAAAACAATTGAACCTAAATGATAAACCAGATAAATGTAACATTCAGCCTACATACTTGTTTTTATTTTATTAATCTGTTTGTACAAAATATCATATAGACAAACCCTATGGTGACATATCTGATGGGGGCAGTTCATTCCATAACCTTATTGCCTCTACCACAATAAGCCTTCATTTGGACAGTATGTGAAATTTATTCCTACTTAAAGCATGTATGTATGTTTACTTAACAATAATCATTCTAGGCATGCCCTTCAAAGTAATTATTAAGATAGGTGAGGAGGATAGACAGTATCATTTGCATCTAATTGAATGGACCAACAGCCTATTTTTCCAATATGGAGAAAGACTGTTGTCAAATAACATTCACTTACAATATAATAATACTGCCAATAATAGCTAAAGTATTTTCAAAAGCAATGGCTGATATTTAGAATGATCATTCATTATCAAAAGATTGTTTACAATGGAGAATTCCAATATAGCTGTCACCACCTCTGTAGTTATGCCCCTGCTCGCTAGACTTTCATTATATATGCTACAGATGTTTTTACACCTGTGATGCCATTAGTAGGTAAGATTCCTTTTACTTCTGGCATAACTGTACATTATATTATAGGTTTATTGATTATTATTGAAATAGAGTAGACTATATTTTGTCACAGTACACAAGATGATCTACTCATTATGTTATCTGTAATTAATCTGAAGGTTTTGCATAAACAGTTGCATGATCGTGTCATTGTCTGTAGTAATATTTTGCATGCACATTATGTATTTTATCTTTAAGTTACTGAAAACATACTGAAAGGTATCTCTGCCTTTATTCTTCTACTGAATGTGCAGTAATTGTGTACTTTTACTTTTGGCATGACTGTAGACTATAGACTATAGTTTGTCAAAGTACAGTATTCAAGATTATCTACTTATTATGTTATCTGTAACTAATCTATAGGTTTTGCATAAACAGTTGCATGGTTCTGTTATTGTAGTGATATTTTGCATGCACATTATGTATTTTATCTGTTTTAGTGTTGAGTTTGCTTATGTCATTGCTGACATTATCTACTGATTAAGCTGTTGTGTAATATGGAAGAGTCTATTTTTTTGTGCTCTGATATTCTTTTATTTTTGTTGTAAAAAGATGTGGATAGATATGTTGTTACATATACTGCATTAATGTTAGTAATAATTGAGTATACAGCAATTGTTCCCCCTCCATTTCTAAATGTAAATATTCCATTCCCCAGCAGTGTTTTGCACACCACCACTTCCCATTTAACTTGTCTCAAATGAATTTGCAATTTCAAAACACAACACAATCTTGCACCATTTATTGGCCAAAAAGCATATAAACTGACTTTTGGATGCAGAAATAAATTGTGCCATGTGCTGTTGTGTTGTTTCTGATGGTACTATAGGTACTTTACTCAGCTATATGATGTTTACAGTATGAACACTGGGTGGTGATCGCCTATAGTTTAAGTTCACACCATTGAAAATGAAATTGGATAAGAACTAGAACTTCACTTCAAGCTAGCCTTTAGAAAATTATGTGATAACGTTATACTGCAGAATGCATGGTAGCACTGGCTCTCCCTGATGCCGAGATTATTTTAAGGATGTTAAGATGTCCAGTATACTGAAAACATATACTCAAAGGTATCTCTATTTTCTACCTTGACTCTTCTACTGAATGTGTAGTAATTGTTTATGTTTACCCACAGGTGGTTGTGAATGCCCTGATTGGAGCTATTCCATCTATCATGAACGTGCTTCTTGTTTGCCTAATATTCTGGTTGATCTTCAGCATCATGGGAGTAAATCTGTTTGCTGGCAAGTTCTATCACTGTGTTAATTCTACAAATGGTATAAGGTTCCCCATCACAGTTGTTAACAATTATAGTGATTGTCTGCTCATTAATATGACTGAAAGCTCCAGATGGAAAAATGTAAAAGTGAACTTCGACAACGTTGGAGCTGGCTATCTTGCTTTGCTTCAAGTGGTAAGTATTTACTTACAGTATGAATGTAATATATCAAAATATATACAATTGCAAAAAATCCAATAAGTTCATATACAGAGTACAAATTAACATACTGTATATGGCTTAGAGCAGCGGTAGGCAAACTACGTGTTGTGAGCCGCATGTGGCTCTTTGGCCACATTGTCTGGCTCTCCTCTGGTCACCCGCCTGCCCACCTGCCCATGACCTCCAACGTGTCTTGTGATGGGACGTCAGGAGGTCATGTGATCGGAAGCGTATGAGCTCCTCCCCCTTTGCGGCTCCAGAAGCCTTTTTCAACGGTGGAGCAGGGAGTAAAATGGCTCCCTCCTCTACAAAGATTGCCGACCCCTGGCTTAGAGCACAAATAGGTAATCTAGTCATTGATGAAATACAGCAGTCATGGCTAGAAAATATTAAATTCATAGTGTTCAGGAAAGACTAATGATATTGTGCAGTAAACATAGAAAGAAAATACAGACCTGGCTGGCCTGAATTTGTCATATAACACTTTGCGATGAGATTATTTTTGCAGCATTCCAACACTATTGGGGATTTTTGGGAAATATTTACTAATACCATTTTAAACATATGCATTAGCTTCACCTAGTTTCACTTTTTGTTCCCTGTACTTTTTGATTCCCCTGATTTATAAAGGATTGCTAAAAAAGCTCTTGAAATAAATCCTTATTAATAAATATCAATCAGTTAGTTGAAAGTGTCACACTTTTGCAGTGCTTTTCTATTAGAGTCACCTTCCATTACAGTGAGCGATATCAACATTCCCTTTTTGAGGGGTAAAACTTTTTCATTTGTGGGTAATTGACAGGGCAAACTCCACCAACTTTTGGACAAAAAGTTGAACTGCTTAGTAAATAGGTGAAAACAGTGATGTTGTTAAAAAGTCTGTTTCTCCCACATTAACTTGTCTGTAGATGTATTGACTTTAGTAAATATCCCCATTGAGTTAGGATAACTCAAGGCAAGACAGTACATTTCATTTCAGTCAGATGGAGAAACTCATGTGAACATACTGGGATATCTTGCATCATTATCTTCAGATGACAAAACCATCCCTGCTTTGTTGGTATGTAATAATACTTTGTGATGGTTGAATTTACCTCCCAGGATATTCATGGGAAACATTTGCTGAAGAGGTGCTAAAATTTGAAAATGTGATTAGAAACATATATGTATAAGATAAACATAATATAATGATTAAGCTGCTTTCTGTAGGTGCATCTCAAAGTGGATATATTGCTTTATCTTGGTGGACGTCTGCAGACTACCACAATGACTAAGACATGTATTCATTTGTTATTTATAATTCAAAGGAACCCTGGGGATTTTAAAATATACAGATCCATTTTTCAGGACATCAAAAGTTATATAAAAAGGCACGAGTTGTAGCAAAATGAATCTACAGTTACCTTTAAGGGAAAAATGCAGAACAGCAGGAAGCATAAACCATTTCCCTATCTAATGCTATTTAAAGCAGGGTTTACTTTAAATAGTATCGTAAAAACTTAGTAGATGATATTAAACCCTTTGGGCAT
Source organism: Pipa parva (assembly GCA_019650415.1). NCBI lineage: Eukaryota > Metazoa > Chordata > Amphibia > Anura > Pipidae > Pipa > Pipa parva. Next base: position 21,843 of record WMED01002975.1, read on the forward strand.
CATTGACTAAAGGGTGAATTCACCTGCCGAATTCACTTGGCTACAATTCAAGTCGCATCACCAAAATAGTCACAAATTAATTTCTCATTATTGACTAAGTGGTGAATGGACTTGTCAAAGAGGCAGACAGAGGCAATCAATGTTGGATGTGTAGTGTGGCATACTCAGTTGAATAAAAGTAGGATGCAAAGTCATATGGAGTGAGGTGAATTTGACAAATGAAGAGCAGTGATGTCAGTCTCATCATATCCCACTAATTGTATTCTGTGAATATTCCATCTATATCTATGTCACCTTGACCCTAGTTCATGTTGTTATTTAGTCACAGTCCCCATTGACACTTTTGAATGAATAGTTCTCTTATACAACACTGGAGCCCTGCCATAACCCTCCAAGTCTCCAGTATAAAGTGTCAAAGTCAAGCAAGTGAATTTGGAGCAATTCACCAAGTCATTCCACACCTTCTATGTATGTACTCCAACGCTTAGTCAATAGTCAAAGTACCTGTGCACATGCACTCAAAGTGATGCAAAAAACTCCATAAGATTGAGTCTATCACAATCGCCAAAACTGGTGACGTTTTTGCTACTCCACAGAGTTAGTCTGTAAGCGAACACGGGGAATGGCGAAAACATGTGAATTCATAGTTCTATGCGACTATTCAGACTTTAGTCAATGAGGCACTTCCATCTTTTTAGATTGCTACTAACCGATGCTTTTGCTAGTTAAACCATTCATGCTTTTTTACACATGATCATAAACTATCCTGGATGCACAATAATATATCAATGTGGCTTTGTTGTTTTTGTCTTTTCTTTGCTGTATAAATTGATGCAAAAAGCAGAAAAAGAAATGATAGAATAACAGGTGGCAATCCCTTACAAAGAAGGGCTTCATTATGGATTCCTTTCTGTAGGTAGAACCTTGGAAAAAGAGACCAGATTTTCCTAATTTAAGTATTTGGAAAGGAAAAAAGTCTAGGATGGACATTAATGCTTCTGTTCATTATATATTCTTTAATAAGAAATTGCAAATGTTAAACTGTAGCTAGTAGCTCTAGATCAGAGGTCCCCAAACTATGGCCCGTGGGCCAGATGCGGCCCCCTAAGGCCATTTACCCGGCCCCCATCGCCGGGCCTGTTCAGGCAGCTGCAGGAGGGGGGGCACAAATGTGGTGCTCGTCCCCCTCCTTTTCCCTACCGCAGCCTCCTGCCCAGCCCGGCTCAGCATGTTGTAATGCTC
>WMED01002976.1:0-23081 GCA_019650415.1 Pipa parva
CCCGGTACTGATTGCTTGGGAGAGGAATCGCTATGGCGCTCAACTCAGCGCTACAGCACAGACAGCGGGCAACGAAGGAGTTCTCTGTGCTGTAGGAGCTGTCTGTGCTGTAGCGCACATTGCCGCGGTCCGGACAGGATGGAGTTTGGGTCCGGATCCGGACCGCGGTCCGCCTGTTGGGGACCCCTGCTGTAGAATATAACAATGTCCATGCTATTCTAAAAACAATACTTTCTTTCATCTTACCAGTCCATACACAGAATACCGCATTTGCCATAAGTTTAAGTGCTAGGGATGTCACCTTTTCATTTATACAATAGTAACAAAATATTTCTCTCAAATCTACAACTGACTGAGCATATAATCCCTTTAATTAATTAATTAATTGAAATTATTTCATGCATGCTAAAGACATGCACTTTTCTTTCAGAAAAACACCCTCACATAAGGGATTTTCAAAACATCTGTTTTCAGCTAGGAATACTTAAAGGGTACATGAAGACTGCAACCATATTTCTCTGTAACAAATTCAATTTTTCAATAAAGCTCTATAATAACTGATACTTACTGATCAGTTATCATCCCCATGTTCGTTTATTGATCAAACTCTGTGATGTAGCAAATACGCATCTAATTTGGGTGACTACGATAGTCGCGATCTTACAGAGAATTTTGCATTACTTTGCATGCGCATGAACAGGTACTTCAGTTAATGACCAAGCACCAGAGTCTATTACAGTAGCAAATTCGACAGGGCATAGTCTTCTGGATTAACCTGTTTGACTTCACTGGTGTGGCATAAGGCAACTATTCATTCAAAAGTAACAATGGCAACTGCACCTAAATTAGTCTACTACTTAACATGAACTAGGTACAAGCTGACATAGAAATAGATGTATTATTCACTTAAATCCAGTTAGTGGGATATGGCGAGGATGATGTCACTGCACTTCACTGAAGGAATTCACATCACTCCGAATCTATTCAACTGACTATGCCACACTATGCATGTGACTGTGTCCATAACATTGCACCTGTTCGACAAATCTATCCACAGCTTCATCAATATGGAGAAGTGAATTCACAACTATTTTGGATGATGTGACTTGATTTGTATCCAAGTGAATTCAATAGGTGAATTCATCCTCTAGTCCAGTGATTCCCAACCTTTTTCGGCCTGGGGACCATATAAATCAATAAACAGCCCCGACTAATGGAACGCATATGTGTTCCAAGGCATAATGAACCCAGAAGTAAGGGTCTTAACAATGCGGGAAAATGTTCCACCAAATTGTGAAATACTGCAAATAGTTTATTACTGAACTGACATCCTGTTCAGTAATAAGTAGACCAGGTCCTCACTACTGTTGCTGATTTCTTTCACTGTGAACAGAAGCTTCGAGATAGAACCATGTCACGTGCCGGATATAGCCAACGGGCCATAGGTTGGGCATCACTGCTTTAGTCAATAAGGCCCATAATGTTACTAACTTGGTATTTTATTAAATCCTAAACTTCCCATTTAAAAATGAAACACTGGGTATTTGGTCACCACTACCTTTTGCAAAACAATTAACAGTGCTCAAAAGCCCCCAAACTGCTCAGTCAAAATTTCTGCTTAGTCTAATTAGTTCTAAGAGACTGCAGATTTGTGTTACACATGGCTTCCACATTTGGTTGTGTGACATATGGCCTCCACATTTTCAGGTAATAAGTAATGCTTTATGTCACACACAGTCAGTACTGTATTAAACTACATGAGGTGTGGTCTGAGGCTGCTTTGTATTGTTGATTGATAGATAAAAGTAGTCCAGTATGGTGTGCAACTTCAGCCTCATAAAATGTCTACTGTTCAGCTCACTTAAGGGCACAGTAATGCTTTCAGTAAAAGCAAATATTCTCCATTTGAGTAGGCTTCAGGCAGTGAAGTAAAATTTTGGAAATATGATTTTAAGATACATTATAGGAAAAGTGAAATTATAAGTAGAATTCAGTGGTAACTGGTTTTAAAAAAGTGTACTTTGTGAAATAAACTAGCTGTGTAGCTGTTATGTTTCCCCACTGACGTTGTGCTGGTCTCATCATGAAGCAGTTACTTTTAGCTGATAAGATATGTTCCTGATTTGTTGGCTCATGGGTGCACTGGTGACTGCCAAGCTATTGACTGAAGAGAAGACTGGAGCAGTAGCAGTGGATGAGCATAACAGCTGTACCGCTAGTTTCTTTTTTAATTAGTATAATCTGTAAGTATTTTTAGCTACACATAAATCAATTTTTAAGGATCCTTTAATGACCCTTTAATGAATATGCAGAGCCTCAAAAATAAAGTTTAATTTTAAGAGTACTAGTAATAAATAGCTTCCTAGCCTAATAAAAAATAAATATTTTGGTATAGTATAATGGCAAGTATATAGGTATAGTAGAATTAAGCCATTGTTATATCTTTACTGATAACATTAAGATATGGCTTGATTTATACTGACTGAACTGAATTCACTGTTGGTTACTCTGTGGAAATATGACTGGCACTTTCAGTGTGAATTGCTGGAGGCAACAGCTCGTCCCCATTTGTGCATTAAATGAATATCCTCTTCTCCCTGTCCTGCTTCCTGGCAGATTGTGGTTCACAAATAGAGCCAACATATACATATACGCACAAGTTACCTGCATCAGCAAAAAGAAAAAATCCCTATGCCCCTTAAAGTTGTATTGGTCATGCCATCTCCTAATGATCACTGATTTGATAAAAGAAAATGTGATTTTGTTCACAAATATATTGATGGCTAAAATGAATGATGGGTTGATTTTCTAAGAGAAAACAGCCACTTGCCTTTCTTTCAGGTTTGGTTTTAAGGCAAGGAGAGGAATATATTACATCTGCCTGAACTTGGCACGGGGCTTCTGTGATGTCAACAGTTGTTAGGTATTTGAGGTCCTCCAACATGGTGGTTGTTGCATTCCAATTAACAGTTTATTCATTGCACATGACAGCCCTGCCATTTGGCATAACAAATCAGATAGTCCTTTCCCAGATCAGTCAGTGTCAGCCTGGGATTTCTGTCTCGGCAGTCGTTTGGTATTGTAATGTACATCATAGGAGGTAATGCATAAAACAATGGAATTTCATTATTGCAGAAAAGTATGCGGCACTATGCTATTAGAAAAATGTAAGATGCCATAATCTTCATCTGTTCTGAGACTGGGAAATTTACAGGACAGTTCTAAAAAAAAAATGTTTCCAGTTGAGATAATTTTCCAGCTGCATGTTAGTGGGTAGTTTTCAGGAAGGCAGATAATAGGTAAGAAAGTATTTTCTTAAAAATCCAGGAATTAGGAAGTAGGGATTGGGGACATAAAGGAGTACTCCAGCTAGTTTAGTCCATGGGTAATTCCTAAGGGTGAAAATACTCACCGATCGATCTTTCAAGCACCAGCACTGCCCCTGCTCTGAGTAATTTGTCTATTTCTTCTTCTTTTGACATTCACTGTGATCCTCTACACTTCATATTCCTTTGTATTTTGGCGACTAGAGCAAGCACAGTATCCGAGTTCTGATGTAAAACTGCTACTGGTACTGTAAATGGCACACATGTTTGGCTTTACACCCACCTTCGAACAGAATTTGTAAGTAATGCTGGTAACCAACAGCCTAATTCACCATTGTGCGAAGTGAGCTGCGAAGTCTTCAGCTCACTTCGCACATGGTGTTATGCGCTCGCTGATGCCCTGCACGCGGACATCAGCGAGCGCATTAAAGGAATTTCAGTCTCAGCGAGAGCACTCGAGACTTCTAGGACTTGTATATGTCATTCCTAAGATGAATTGATGCTGTATTGGCCGCAAAAGGAGGCCCTACACCATACTAATAAATTATTGTGGTCTAAAACCAGGTGTTTCAGTTTTTTTGTCTAACCGTGTGTGTGTTATATATATATATATATAACTTTTTACTAAAAACAGAAGCAAGAGCTTCTTAAACAACTTTAATTATGAGTTCTCACCAGCATTACTTATGAGCCGTAAGAATTCAGTGCTAATAGAAGTATAGTAGCAGATAGAGGATCCCTCATCTTGTATCCTGGATCAAAAGAACTAGAGTCCTATGACACGTGCACCACTCTACAAGCAAGACTCTCATCAATTAGGCCAAAAAAAAAGCACTCGCTATGGGCCAATAGCTTTGAAAAGCTCTTATAGATGAATTGTTGCTCTATTTAACATTTTAATCTGTGTACATTACTCCCTGAAGTCCTCTCTTCAAACAGTATGATGATTTGTATAACCAGTAACTTCTATACCTAAATATCCAGTAGATGATGTTAATTTTGCCGAATATATAGGAAGAACCTTACGTTGCTACATTGAGCTTAGGCCGCCACAATTTGCTAAGCCAGCTCTGGAAATTCTGTAGAATAATTTCAATATGTGCTGTGTTTCTGATCAGTACATTCGACACAGCTGGCCGCGGGTGTTAAAGGACCAAGTATCGGCAAAAAATACGCATTTGGATTGTCATGGAAGTCATGACATATGTAAAAATGATATCTTTGAATATGAATTTATGATTTTTATTACTTTTTTGCCTGGTTTTCTTTTCTTTTACTGATAGCTGACATGTTATATGTGATTGTTAAAAACATCTCACCCAGTGCCATTGTTTTCTATGGTGCTTTATATAAAGTATAATCAGGAAGTATCCCTGTAAGCCCAACCTTTGAAGCTAAATACCATATTTTAAAAACAGAATTGTTTTTTTTTGTTTTGGATGCACAGACTGAATCTATAGTAACTATACATGCATGTGATACATTTTTTGTTTATTTTTTGGCATTACTGTACTTTTAATATTTGGGTGCACATACATACCACATCATACAATAAGCTAGAAACTGGGTAATGATCACGTTACCTGCACTAGTTTAGGCAACATAAGCGTTTTCATGATTGCCAACTTTTAGCCAATGTTTCTAAGGAAAAGGAGCCCATGAAAATGTATGCTAATTGCAGGTGTTTGATCACACACTAGCAACACACAAGTCATTATGGGACCAGTAACACCAAAAAAATGAAAAAATTCCATTCCATTTGGTATGGCAGTTTTTGTAAATTTGCTATTTTTGAAGTTGAATTCCTTATTTGTATTTGTCTGTTCCCAGATGAAAGACTGGCACCATTGCCCTCCCCATGCACCAGGTCTGGAATCTACATGGAGTCATGTAGGGGCAGCAGTGCAGCAGTTCAACCAGGCCCCTGGGGAGTAAAGGTCCAGTCTCAGTCCAATACCGCCAAGACCCCTATAATTTAGCCCCTGGTTGCAGCCAAGTTTATTTGTTAATAGACAGTATCTCCTTTTCAGTACAGATGTTACTAAGGAACATTAGAATATACATATTAATGAAGTACCCCATTAAGCGTATCATACAGGTGATACACGTGATCTATAAAAATCATGAATTTAACTTCAAAGATAACAGTTTTATAAGTAATACATAGAAATCACTGCCAAGCCATGAACAGTAATTTTCTATTTACTGGTGTTACTGTTCCTTTAAAAGGCTAAAAACGTCGAGTGAAAATATGTAATTAAAGTAATCATGTGGCAGCTTTGTCTCAGAACATTTGGCAAGTGTGAAAATATTAGTGTGTTCCCCAACCCTACAGCCTGGGAACATGTTTACTCAAGAACACAGGGGCTGATGGGATACAATAGCTCTTATTCTTACAGGCTGAAGGACACAGTAAAAGCAAGAGAGGGGCACTTGAGCACCGTAAAATACTCCCCCCATCAAACAAAACATGTGTCGTGTGCACTTTTCACAGTAACAGAAATTCATTTTCCCAAAGCTACTCTCATTTTCTTCAAACACAAATGAAAAGTTGGGCCTCACCTTCTTCTTCCCGGTCTCCCAAGCCATGTATGTGTCTAACAGGAGTACTGCTGGGATTTTTACTGTAAAGGCATTCCAGCAGCAGAAGAGAAGATCGTTCTGTTTGGGGAGGCTAATTATACCATTCTTTCACAAAGAAACTTCCATTAAATACTAACATATATAGAAATATGTATATTTTTGGAGAAACTAAGCTTGCCATAGTCTTCAGTATTCTCTTCTTATTCATTCCAGCATTTAAAAAACAAAAAACATTATTTGCGTCACAGAGCACATGCAGCATAGACTTTTTTTCCCCACAGGGTTATAAAACAGAACAGTGTCTTCAAAAAGGCAATTGTAAATTAACAACAGTAGACAGAACACATGTTCTTCACAAGACTGTACAGTTTGGGATTATGCTGAGCATATGTTTGGATATATTTATATCACAGTCATGCTTTCCGTTTTCATTGTGAAGCTCTGTACCCTCTCCCGTTGTCATTTTACAACTACTGAGATAAATATATACAGCTTCCATTTGCCAACACAGACTTTTAATACAAAGGCACTTAGCAATGTAAATAGAATTATTAACAACTATGGTCAGCCATCTTGGATGTTCACCTGTTACCAGTGATTGTATTCATACCATGAATTTAGATTTTTTTTTTTTTTTTTAAATAGTAAAATGTATTTATTCATTTATCATCATTTTTAAAAGTGTAAACGCAGCAGGACATATGGAAATGGGAATATGGGAGGAAAACAAAACTACTGACATAGCCTGACAGGATGAAGTCTTTACATATGGGGACAAAGCAGACAGACCACTGACACCACCCAAATTAGCTAAACTTGAACAATAGGAAAAGAAAAGACATATCTGAGAGATCACCTGGATGAAGAAAAAACGTATTCTGGCAGAATAGGGAAAAACGTAGGCAGTGATTTAGCAGAGACACTGCATTATAGTGCGATTGTAAAATAAAACCTGTTGGAATTTTAACTAAAAAAAATATCTGGGGAATATGCGGTTTTAACACACAGTGCTTGAAATGATGTAACCAATGAACAAAAACAGGCAAGACCAGGAGAAATCAGTCAGTATATCCGCAATCATGTTAGTATTGGGTGCAAATGATATGCAAGTCGGAAAATGCAGCTATAACAAAGACAGTCCTAATAACCTGACATATTAATTCTCATGCAATGGAAATAATTACAGGAAGATATTAGGACGGTACCTATCAGACTCCCTCTATGCAGGATTAAACCAGTCCCTGCCTGACACACTTGAAAACAAGGCATTCCAAGCATATCTGGCATGGAAGGGGTTACATTTGGAAATCGTGGCTGTGAATCTTTGGCCTGCAGAGAGTGAGAGAGAAGGAGAGAGTGGGGGAAGGTGAACAAGAAACAGGAAGACAGTCTATGGCCACATGAACACCGGCCACAGATTTTATAGGGAGAAAGTGGGTTAAATTGGCACAGGCCAGGAAACATCCCCTCTATAGAGCAAACTCCCTACAGCAGACATGTCTGCATAAAAAGCATCACCATTGTACACTAAACATATTCAAGTTTCATTGGATTTGGCAGTCAAGTCGTGTATTGTATGATGCATCTTGTATGTCCCCTGTCATCCTAGATCCAGCAGTCCCAGTCTACAGCAGACACTTGTAACACTGTACAGTTAAATCCCAATCCCATTGTCCTGTCCTTACAGCAGATCATCCGTGGATACATAAAGTAAATGTTTTTTCTATTATAAAGTTAATGTATTTAACTCTTTAGTGATACTGAAGGAGTTGTCGATGAATTGCACTGCAATAACTCGACTGTTTTCTTCAGCAGGATAGAGGTTAAATGTCAGGGTCCAGCCCTGGTATAGTTAAATCCAGTCCCACCAGTGACATAAGTTCCAGCTTATGCCACATAGTGCAAAGGAGATCGCTCTTTGTTAATCCCAAGGGAAAGCACCCAGCAGTAGCCAAGCCACGTTGGCTGTTATCATGTGGCCAGGTAAAGTAGGCATCTTTGGTAGAGCATTACCCAAAGCTCAGTGCCCACTGTTACCGCTGCTTCTTCTTCTGTTTGAGGCTTTTTCTTCTTTTCAGTATCATTTCGTATAACTTGTCCATTCCTTCTGTCAGTCCCTCCCCGATTATGGCACAAGCTGGCTGGACATGATAAGGGGTAGAGGGGCTAAGTTCTTGCAGTGCCAGCTGCCTTTCAATCTCGGGCACAGCCAGGGACTTGGGCAGATCCTGTTTGTTTGCAATGACGAGGAGAGGGGTGCCCAAATTTTCAGAAAATTTGGTCACCTTGTGAAGTTCTGTCTTGGCCTCCTCCAAACGGTCGGAGTCCACTGAGTCCACCACATAAATGATCCCATCTGTGCAACGACTGTATGATTTCCAGAGCGGGCGCAGCTTCTCCTGGCCGCCCACATCCCAGAAGTGGCAGCTTATACCCTTTGCTGCCCCATTGCTGAGCCGTATCCTCTCTGTGTTAAAGCCAATGGTAGGCACAGTGTTCACAAACTCGTTGAACTTAAGTCGGTACAATACAGTGGTCTTCCCAGCAGAGTCCAGGCCCAGCATGACAATGTGCAGGGACTGGAAGGAGGAGATATTGGAAGATATGTTCCCCATGGTCAAAGGCTCAGGAACTGCAGCAAAGGGATGATTGACTCCTCGTGATGCCCACCTGGGGTCCTCAGCCCGTGCATGCCATGCTAGTGCAATCCATTGATACTCTCAGTGCAGGGAAAAAGAGAACCCTTGTCTTGAGTTGAAAACCCCTTAGCACAGCATAATCACCTCCTTAAGCTTTCCTCTTTCTCTCCACTGCAAACTCACCCAAGGTGCATGTTTGGGAGCACAATAATCCTGGACTGTCCCTTTGATTATCCAGGTCTGACCAGCCTGTGAGTAGGAATGGGATGTGTGTGTTTGCTGCGGAATCCCCAGGCTGAGAGGAGGGGGTTGTCTGCCACATCCAGAAAGACCCCCTCCTCCTCTGTCTGCTCTTTACCTTCTATCTCTCTCTCTCTCTCCCTCCTCCAGCCCTTCACATCATAATGAATCTGCATCTCCAGTGAACAGTCTCCTCCCCACTCACACCCCTTAACAAGAGTATGAAGGGAGGGGGTCTGTTTCTTAAAAGGGCAACCATGCCATGAAAAAGCAGTGCTTGTTGAGCATAACACATTGTGCATATTAATATATAATGCATCTACACTGGGAGAAATGGCACCGTGGAGAGCATATTGCAAAGATTTTCAACCTTTGATTGTCAGGGAGATATTGGGAGTTGCAGTTCAGAAAAATTGTTAGACACAGGTTAATCATATGATATTGAAGACCTTGTGTCCTGAGGGAAGGATGCAGTTTATTGGGCACACTCAGAGGGGGTTATTCACTAAAGTCTGAATTGTTACGTATAAGGGCAAATTCGCCAGATAAAGACAGTCGCAATAGGCTGCTGCTGTCGCAGTCGAATCTTTATAATGAGAATATTGTCACAGTCGTGACTTTATTATGGGAAAATTGTCACAATCTTAACTTTAAAAAATTGTTGCGACTTTACAATGGGGAAACTGTAGCGGATTTACTATGGGAATCCGCTGTTTGCAAATTTGACAGTCAAATTCACACCTTAGGGAATAACCCCCTTAATGAGGGCCCTAACTGCCCACTTTAATACTTACTAACCTACCACACACCTAACTGCATGGGAGAATGAGATGCAACACTAAAGAGGGAAGCGGTATTACCGGTAGTTTTGCAGCAATGCATTAATGGAGGGACATCCATGGCTCTGCAGATGTTGCTGAACTACAATTCCCAGAAACCCCATTTAGCCAGAAAGGCAAGGAATGAGGGGGGATACTGGGAATCCACTGTTCCACAGCTCTTAATAAACTACATAATTAGTATCCTCAATCCTCCTGTACAGCTAGGACCTGATGGGGAATGCTGGGAATAGCAGTTCAACAGCAGCTATATAGCCATGAATTAAATGTTACTTTTTACATGAAGTAGCAGTCAGTAAACAAAAATGCACTTAATTGCTTCTCTCCCTATTAATATAACATACATAGAAACATAATTTTTAAGGCTGAAAAAAGACACAAGTCCATCCAGTTAAGCCTATTCATTTAGCAACTACTGCTTTGCATGAAAAATTCTCTCTAATCCAGCACTTGTGTTTACCCAGCACACACACAGGAAAGGCAGTATGGGAGACTGAGGGGGTTATTGACTAAAGTCCAAATTGTTGCGTATAGGTGTGAATTTGTCAGATAAAGACAGTCGCAATAGACTGCTACTGTCGCAGTCAAGTCTTTATAATTAAATATTGTCGCAGTCGCGAATTTATTATAGGAAATTTGTCGCAATCTTAACTTTAAAAAATTGTCGTGACTTTACAATAGAGAAATTGTAGCAGATTTGCTATGGGAATCCAGTGTTTGCGAATTCGACAGTTGAATTTGCACCTTAGTGAATAACCCCCTGAGACATAGCATTACTGATAGGACAGGTAATTTGGCAGAAGATAATTTATCTCTTGAGTAAGAAAAAATACTATTTTATACAACTATTGTTTAGCTACAATTCACAGCATTTCATTTCAGCCTTTAAATCTGAAAGTTAATCCTGGGAAGCTCAATAACAACTGTAGAGGAAGTTGCAAGAGTAGGTTTTAAACAAAGTGAGAACCTGATCAAAACTAAAAGTGGGCTCTGACCAGTAATAATAATTTTGTACACTGTAGAGCTTTTCATGGCATCATCAGTGTTGGACTGGCCTGCTTGGAAACCCAGAAAATTCCCTTTCAAGCCAGCCCAAAAGGGCTTAGATTTCCTCTCTAGGGCCAGCACGGCGCCTCCCGGTGGGCCCATCAACTCCAGTCTGGGACTGAGTATCATTCATTGTAACAGGCATTTCTGGGTTTTGTATACTTTAAGGCAGGGGTGGACAAATTATGACCAATGGACGTCTTTTACCCGGCCCATCTGCCAAACAGGACCGAGCCGAGTGGATAGGAGGGCATGAATGCTTGTAGCATTCAGCTAAGACAACTCCCTGCTTCCAAAAAAGAATCTGTTAAGTGTATCTGATAGGTGCACTTTAATTTCCTGTGAGACCACTGTATGCTAAGTGCTTATAGAAGAGGTAAGCTGTTCTTCAGGGCAGCACAGTATGGAGGGAGGGATAGAGGGTCTTTTGGGGACTGCAGCACAGGTTGAGAGGGGGCTGTGAGAGCAGCAAAGTATGGGAGGGGTTTTTGAGGGCAGCATAGTATGGGAGGGAGTTGTGGGGTAGCAGAATGTGAGGGGGGTTGTGGGGCAGAACAGAATGGGAGGTGGATTGTGGGGCAGCACAGAATGGGGAATGGGGAGATGTTGTGGGGCAGTGTATTATGGCAAAAGGTAGGGTTCGCCACATTGGGTATGTTACCAGCCCAACACATAGTTGAAGATTGTTAAACCGGCCCAATGCAAGAAAACTTTGCCCATCCCTACTTTAAGGCATTACAGGGCACCAGACAGAGTAACAGTCAGGGCCAGTTTCACCAATGGGCAATGTGGGCGACTGCCCAGGGTGCAATCTCTTTGGGGGCGCTGTCGCCCACAGCGCCCATAGCTAAACTCACCTCCTCCAGCATTCCAACGATGCACCTCCTCTAATGAGGTAAGTTGAATGCGACGCCGCTCCTTGGCTGCTTCGGGTCTTGTCGGCTGTATTCGGCAGCTGCCGGAAAGACCCAAGGCATCTAAAGACCTCATTAGAGGAGGTGCATCGCTGGAATGCTGGAGGAGGTGAGTGGGGGGTGTCGCAGGGGGGAAGTTCGAGGGGCAGTTTGCCCAGGGTGGCAATAGGGCCAGCACCGCCCCTGGTAACAGTGCTGGGTGCTATACATGTAAACAAATACTCTCCAAGTGTCCTGGACCCCTTAGGATATTCTCACTTTCTAGCTCCTGTGCCAAGGTCCCTGGTCTCCTGCAGCATGTCCCGATCCCCCCTGCTGGTGCTTGAAGGCCTAATCACTGGCGCAGAGCCAATCACAATAGTGCGTGTGGTGATTTCACAAGTTTTTTCACCAGTGCAATGTCCAATCAGAAACAAGATCTGGTGCGCGAGTGACTTCACCTGCAGGGCTGGGGGGGTGCAGGGTGTCCCTGTAATCGAGAGTTATTTAAACATATAATTTAAAAAATAGAATTATACAGGTGTCATATTCTATGGTATATAATATGAATTATATACAGAGACTTGCAGGAAATTATCCATTGTAAGCAGTTTGGCGTCATCTCTGGGCATTTCCTTCCCATGGGCCCGGTAGCAGCTGCCTCTTCTGGCTCTAATGTATCCTATACAGTAACACTTTTCCAGTAATTTAACAACAGCTGGGGATCCCCAAAAGCCACGCGTCACAGTAATTTTAAACCTATCAAATATTATTACATATTGTTATCCCTCTTTCCATAATTCTCATCAACATGACATATGATTCTCTCCAAGTATGAAACATTATTGAAATCTACAATACCCTCACCATTCTCTATCCTTATAGAAGGGATGAGAGGATTGGGCAGTCATGTTCCACTGGACATTGCAGACACAGCAAGGAATGTAGGGAAACAAGCCACAATGAGGGCCAGTTTTTCCTGTGGAGGATGCTGCAGAGTGTGAAGTAATGTCAGTACACTGCATGTGCATGTGCAGACTACGCTCTGACCTTGAACATGGGAATCATTCTTAGGGCTTCAACCCTGCCCGCTAAGAGTTGTTTCAGCAGGGAAGCAGTGCTCAGTGAGACTGTATAGACAAGAATAATAGTGACGTTTTTACACAAAATGTAGATAAAAGAACTACTGTGGGAAGGGCACATAACCACTTACCCAGTGTGGACACAGAAAAACATGAATTGTGTGTGGAGAAAATAATCAGATGAATTTATCAACTGGAGCAATCATTTACTGAGATCTAGTCACCAATGAAAACCAACTAGCAGTTTGCACTACATAGAGCCAAAATAATGAAAATCAACCAGTGATTGGTTGCTGGGGGTTGTTGGACATCTGTATAAGATTGCTTCATTTGATACATTCCCTGAATGTATCTTTGCTTTATCAGTGCAAGGAATACACTGGATCTTTATTATGCAAAAATTGATCACTAAATGGTTTTCCATATCACCTGTTATGGTCTGTATATGATTTTAACTTGGCTGTAAATCCGTGGCCTTCCTGAAAAAAATGATATAATGATATATGGTATTTGGTAATCATGCAAGAAGCCTCACTCTAAACTTAAATAATCAACAAATCTGGGAAAACTGGGTTAAAAACAAGTAATACTTTGAACTAAAGGAAATGTGGGTATGATTGTGACCAGTCACGTCTTCCATTGATCCACACGTGAATGGTTTTTATTTAGCTTAGTTCATCTGGGAAAATGTGTCTAATAAAATGAAATGGTTATACCATGTGCTGTTGTGTGCCACAGGCATGCTCTATAAATAAAAAGACTATTTCTTGCAACTATCTAAAAAATGTCACCATCATCTCCAGTGATGTGAATTAATTGGTCTTAAAGAACAGTACCACTGACCGCTCTGCAATAACGACAGGCTTTTGGCAAGAGAACCAAGAAATGGATGCAGTAAATGTCAGGATTATAAAACCATTCACTGAATACAGGCACATATGTGCCGCAGGGCAGCACTCACATAGCACTCTCTATAACTACCCCAGAGCAGTCCCGCAGAATGAATAATACAGCTCACTCCACTAAGCAATCCCTTGATAACACTCACTATACACACAATAGACTCCCTGGCTTACTGGCATAACTAAAAACCCATGGGCCCCAGCAGAAAACTGAGGCCCCATAAAATTAAAATAAATTATTTGTTTTTGAAGATGGAACAGAGTTAAGGTAAGTAAATTGTAGAACTACATTTGGTTCACAGCTTTAGGGTTGACAAAACTGATCTTACATATGCCTAAACAACTCTTACTTTTGTGGTTGGAGATGATATTATTTGTGACCACTGGCGGCTACCGCTGAAAATTAACTGGCAAGAAGTGGCAATTATTTGTTTGTCATTGGGCCCATCCTGGCCTTGATTGCAATCAGCAAAGGCAAAGTGTACCAAGGTCTGTTAAACCATAGCAACCAATCAGCACCTAGAATTAATTAATATAGTGTAAAACTAAAATACACTATATTTATATATATAGATATATAAATCTGTGCAACTACGTACCCTCTAATCTGAACTGCTACCTGTTTGTTAATACAGACAACAGGACACCTCTCTTATGCGGTCTTGCTGGTTTTATTTCTGACCTCATGCAAAAAAAACAAAAGTAAATAAATAAACAATTCTCCAGTCAGAACTATAATGAATAATCAAGCTATTGTTTCATTTCTGATTCGATGAATTAGCAATGCTGCAGGAGTTGTAAAATAGCGAAATTAACAGAGAACAAGGCTCAGAGCTTGTTAACCCACATCATGTGGCTACACGCCCTGCGGTTTGCATTAAATCCTGCGAGATCCCAGGTAAGTCCTGTTGGAAGTGGTAAACGGGGTGACATTTTCATGTACGGTATATGAGAATAAAGTATCAGAAAAAAATAATAAACATTATTTCAACTCGTTTAGTCGATTTTATTATTGAATTCATTTTATTTTACTTTTATTTTGCTGTGGAGAGAAGGATATCACACAAAAAAACTTTCATTGGTTTTCACTACCAAATTTTTCAGCAATTGAGAAGGAGCAGAAGAAAAATGCTGTCATAAATTTGTATGAAATGTTACCCGGCAGTTTATCTTGGCATCTGGGGCAGCAACAGGCTCTGGAGTCTCTGGCAGTTGCACATGAGGAAACTGTCATGTTACCAACTGTCTAAAACCCCTTTCATACCACTGAGATTTGTGCAAGTCCTGCTTCTCACATGCAAGCACATTACATGGTTCTCCAAGGAAATCACAATCGCTTTACCAAACTTTGCTTTTAATTGCAGGAAAGCATCAGGTGTAGAAAACCAAGAGAAAAAAAGAAGTTTTAATAGCTTAAAAATGTTGTTTTTCACTGCACCCCCACCCCCAGTAGTGTTGTTAGGCTATCCCCACAGGAACTGCAGCCAAATGTACTGATGGATCAATACCCAAGGTTGCAGGATCTGTCAGAATGACTCATGTGGTAATTGATCACATGAGCTTTTGTAAGGAGATCTGCACACAAGTCAGAATGGATACATTCTGGAACCTTCCACTTTCATTTATGACTTCTTTCACCTTTTCATGGTGTTCCGGTGTGCCGGTGTCAGTTTTCATTCCAAGCATTAAAGCTCCTTCATCTTAAACATGAAAATGATTGCTGCAATATTTCTATTGACAGTCACATCAGATCTGGTTTTAGAAAAAAAAAAAAAAAACAAAGTTATTCCAAAAGGAAGTTCATAGAGATTAAAATGTACAATTAAGACCCAGTTATTAAAAAAATGAACCACAGTTCTGTCAGCAACACAGATTCAGGCAATTGATATGACTAACATGGCAATCCAAATGGAAACTGTTCCTTTATTTAACATTGCTGGCCCTGTCAAACACAGATGTTTGACATATATCATGATGCCCGGTATAGAAGCATTACAGGAAGACATCTATTGCAAATTAAAATGCATAGGAAAGAATGTGCTATGTGATTTCTGACTTCAAGATTAACAGGTCATCCCACTTTTATCAAATGGAAACTTTAAGCATCGTCAAACAGTCAAAGTCTCAGAGGATGAGGTAGTTAAAGCCCAACAGCAGGGAAGGAAACTGCTACAATGTCCATGGGGTGGAAGGGCCCAGAACTGCCTCCCAACTGACCGAAATTGATAATTTCTTGTACAGTTATAGCATTATGGACCCATTGTTGATTGAATACTGGGGCCTATAGCTGTGTGTGCATGGGAACTACTAGCATAACTATTAGGGTTGAAGTGGCCACTGCTGGAACTTTTTTTGGCCTTTTGGTCCAGGAGATGTGGGAGGAGACAGTACTGCTATAGGGTTGGGGGCCCTACTGCCAGTGTTATGGGGTTATTGACTAAAGTGATAGTTCGACTACTGAATTCTCAAACAGCGGATTCCCATAGCAAATCCATGACCGCAACAATTTTCCCTTTCTAAAGTCACAACCATGACAATTTAAAAGTTGCGACTGCGAAAATATTTCCATAGTAAAGTCATGACTGCGACAATATGCTCGTTATAAAGACGTGACTGAAACAGTAGCAGTCTATTGTGAATTATTTTAGCTGGTGAATTCACACCATTATCCAACAATTCAGACTTTAGTCAATAACCCCTTTATTTTGCAACAGGGCCACAAGGTGTATCATTGTGTCATTGCTGGGAATATTTCCATTCTTTATTAGCAGATGCTAAAGGAAGAATGTAGTGGCACTGGATAAATGTGATACCAGCACTTTTACTATGAAAGGCAATAAAATACACTTCTTTGCTGTTAAGTACTCTGTTCTCCCCATGGGCTCTTGGGCTGAAATTATTATTCACACCTCACCTATGCCAGTTAACTTCTGGGAACCCAATACATTTATGTAATGAAAAGTAAGTTTAAGGGGGTATGGGAAATGTGGTGACCCTTACTATAGTAATATGTCAGGGATATAGAAGGCTTATATGAAACAACTATGTGTAAGGGGTAAAATAGCACCATCTAATGGTGGATAGGTGGGAATGTCCCCCTCAGGCGCAGCATAGTTATTCTTATGTGGGGGAGGAGTAATACCCTGAAAAAGGTATAAGGACCCCTAGAGTAGAAAGGGGGAAGAGGCTTTTCAGTGTGGCGTGACTTTAGAGAAGGTTCATGTATAGGAATGGACATGGAGGTAGCTCCAATGGGACGGAGTGGGAGCTGTGAGATGCCCATGTAGGTGAATTCCACAGGATGCAGATCTACCCCAGGTGGGCAATATCCTGGAGCCGGGTAGGAAGAGAAAGTCAGACACTACATAATCAGTGAACTGAGATAAGAAGGAATTTGCCTGTATTGTGTAAGATGCCTGGAGAACAATAAAGAGGATCGATTCGGCATAATTACAGTGGCATGGACATTGGTTTATTTGAATGCAGTGAGAGACCTACATCAAGGAACAAATCAGGTATTCGTGACAGAGTGGGTGCAATCTCATCATCAATCCTTTTTCCTGTAACCGGGGAGGATAGAGTGGGGAGGAAGACAGAAGAACACGACACAAGGTGCCAAGATTTATTATACCTACCCCCCCTGCTCCCTTTACACAAGGAGTACAGGTATAGAATAAATCAGGGAATTTGCCACAAGGGCAATAGTTTACTGAGATCTTGAAACCTATAGCAACCAATCAAAGGTTGGCATTCATAATACCCTTATTCCTATAGCCTTAAAAGCTGTTATCTGGTTACCAGAACTCACTAAACGATTGCTCCAGATGTTGAATTTTCCTGATGAACTGAAAGACTAATACTGTACATCTAACTGCCTGTAAGTGAAATAGATCCCTGATGTTCCTTACAATTGTTGGATAGTCATAGGGCTGCAATTTCTAGTAAGCAGAAGCCATAACAGTTATGACTAAAAATGTGTGCAATGTAATGCAGTTAATATCAGTATGTAATTATTGCAGCCCAGCATTATAAATCACTGTTGTAATAAAGCGAGGAAGATTTCCTCCTCTCCTGCAAGGTCAGCGGTTTTGTGATTCTACTGGTGGACCCCACCTGGTGGCCAACAGTACTATTTCCCTTTTAAGAAGACTTTGTGTTTTTATTTGAAGCTGTTGACTTGGGGAAACCTCTCCTGTACAAGGAAGGAAGGAGAGATGATTGTGCTTACTGTGGGAGATAACAGTGTGTACAGATACAGATGTGTGACAGCCTTACATGGAATACAGGGAACTATGTAAACTATGAAGGTGAACACGTTCACTGGCTTTGCAGTAGGAAAACTAAATCTAGAAAGAAAATGAATGCACCGAGACGATAGCCAGGAATATAGCAATGGGTGGGCACTGGTTCAACGGTTGTGTCCAGGCACTCCTTTTTGCTGCCAAACACTCAATGGTCGCTCAGTCCAACCTCCTGTACTAATGATATCTCTTATACTTTTGCATGGGAGTTTGTTTTTCGGGAAGAATTTTTTTCACTGGGTTCCCTTCAGGTTCATCTGAATTGAGATTTTATTTCACCTGAGCAGAATAAGCAGCATATGGCACTTTCACACATTTATTACTTAAAATATGTTAGTAATCAGTAAAAAGGCTCAGCGGTTACCACTGCTACCTTGTTGTACTGGAGTCAAAGGTTAGATTTCACCCTGGACATCATCTGTATAGTTTTAGTTCTCCAAGGACTTATGTGGGTTTTCTCCCACAATCTAAAATCATACTAGCTTCCAGTGTTGGACTGAGGGGGCCCACGCAGCAGCCTCTGGAGCCTAAGAGGGCCTACTCGGCAGGTCAACCTGATATGGCTGAAAATCCCTCTCTGGCCACACCATGTGATTTCATATGTCACTTGATGCAGAAGGGGCGGCACCTCCAGTGGATCCAGGTACCCCCAGTCCAACACTGCTTGCTTCATTGAACCCTGGCTAAATTGGTCCTAGTCTGTCATTCTGTGAAGGAAAACTAGATAGAAAACAGGAGTGCAAATATAGGACAGCAGGCCCTGGTGCAGGAATGGCACCAGGCCCCTTCCCCCAAAGAAATCACAGTTCCCCAACATTTTGTACAGATTCCAGTTACACTACAAACTTCCCAATTACATTGCTCACTGCCCAGTAGTTGTGTACCTAAATCTGTTCTGACTTGCTGGCCCCCTAATAGTAGCACTCCCTGTATAGCAGCAGTAGACCTTGTATCCCCTAGTAGTGGCCCTGTTCATTCTAGGCAGAATTATGTGCAGGCAGTGCGGTGACTCAGTGGCTTACAGCGCTGGATTCTGGGTTCAGTTCTACCCTGAACTTCCTCTGCAAGCAGTTTGTATGTTCTTCCAGCAATTGTATGGGCTTCTTCTGGGCATTCCAGTTTCCTCTCACATACATCTGTGACTGAATAGGGAAACTAGATTGCAAGCTCCATGGGGCAGGGACTGAAGTGAATGACAAATCTCTGTACATTGCTGCGTAATATATCAGTGCTATATACTGTAAAATTGAACAAAATACAATACAAAATACAAATGTGATCTTCAGAAAGAACAATCTGTTGGAAAATCAGATAAAGAGTTGCATGGTTTCTTTGTGTCTTAAGCAGATCATAGACAAACTGTGCACAGTATAACAAAGTCATGTACCCACTCCATGCCCCATCTATGTACATCAAGTTGGAGAACTTCCAAGAGACTCATCTTTATAAAGGTTCTTCTGCTGGCTCCTATTATTATATGTACAACTCATCCTTCTGGCTCTTCACCCCTGACGTACATACATGCATTTGGAGAGCAGCCTAAGAAGATTGCTGAAGGAAATATTAATATCTTTCAGAAGCCAACGGAAATTAGAGATCTGTCCTGTCCTGCAGAAAAGGCAAGAACCAGCAAGAAAACCCGGATTGCCAGACATAATCTCTACTTGCTTTTGTTAAAATTTACTCAGACTGTGGTATTACTGATGCACAAATAAAATAGCATAGAACATTACACTTATAATTTACATGCAATGTTATCTAAAACCAGTGTAACACATACAGTCCCTTTTTCTACATTTCTCTTCATCTTCTTTGTAGAAGCTACCTTAAAGGGGAATTAAACAACAAACTCTATTTTGGGTTTGAATCCACTTCCTCTACAGTGTTGTTACAGTCATGCCTTCAGCAATGTTTTATTCAGGTTTTATTCTGCATGTCTATTCATTGTTTGCTACTCCATAGAAATGTATGGTAATGTCTGCCTCTAGTGGCCTTCCTATTCATATAGCAATCAGTCTAGTACAGGGGTCGGCAAACTTACATGAGGAGGGAGCCATTTCACTCCCTCCTCCAGCGGTGACAATATTTTTTGTGAGCTGCAGAGGGGGAGGAGCATACTCTCCCAACCACATGACCTGCCAACAGCCAATCAGAAGAGGCATCAGAGGTCATGGGCAGGGCTTCTGAGGTATGCTTCAAGCCACAACAAGGTGGCTAAAGAGCCACATGTGGCTCGCGAGCTACACTTGCCAACCCCTAGTCTAGTTTAATAGACTTAGCTAAAGCTCTCTGTGAGCCACCATACTTTCCCCTATGAACCAGGAAGTCAGCCCCCAGAGGAGCCTTATTTTCCATATGTAGTGAGGAGGTAATGGGATCTACATCCATCTGTATGCATCTGAGCCCAAGGCAGCATCACGGTTTTACCCTATCCAAGCAGTAAAACTGAATTTGGACCTAGCTCTTATGTCAGTGAAATGTTCTGGAAGGAGTTTGTCTGTCAGAATTATAGCCACTGCTTTCATAAGGAGGCCAGTACAGTTACAGTAGAGAAATTTGCTGCACATTGACATATTGACATCTGATTTCCCTGATAATGTAATACGGCAGCCAGTGTTGCTTCTTTAGCCAGTGAATTAGCAACCACAAATGTTCATTCATTGTGTATATGCAGGGTTCAGAAGTGCTCACTCTACTGGGAGAATATTTTTCAGCACTTTAGGTAAAATTGGGTATCACAGCAATAATGAAAAGATAAAACACCCCCAGTATATTGCAGTTTGGGACTTTATAGCCATAAAATACTGACAAACTTCGTTTACATTTTTTAGGGGAGATTAAAAGTTTGCTTCGAGATTCTTGATGAAAGGCTAAGGCTAGACCTGGTGATTTGTACCATTACAGCCAAATGTGGTTAAAATACACTATAAAATGCAGCTGTATTACAATGCAATAGCTCAAAGAATTTGGGACTCAACAACAATGTTCTCTTTTACTAAAAAGACGCACTATAACTATTTGATGTTACAGCGGAAACAGTCACTGCATCCATGAGCCACTGTGAATGGCTTCTGGTGTCAGGATACTTGGGGTTTGCAGGACACCACAGCAGATTTGGCACTGGCCCCTTCCCCAAAGGCGCAGAGTCTAAGCGATCCCCAGTCTTTACCCTTAACCCCTGCAAGAGGGTACGGCCATTTCTGTAAGGGGATCTCCAGGTTGCGGCCCCTGGGGGAGCTTCCCACTGGTAGTGTTGAGGTGGTGGCAGAGGAGTAGGAGGGAACTTCCAAGATCAGGATCACCAAAATCCAGGTACGCAAGGAGCAAGAGACTAAACTGGAGACAGGCATACTTCAGCAGAGAACTCTCTGGGGAGAACTGGATACCAGCATGCAAAACACGAATCACAAGGAGAAACAGGACTGCAGCAGGAACTCATAGAACAACAGATCATGTTTGGTATACAGGAAGTGAGACCTATAATCAGGCAACAACACAGTCAGCCTGCAGAGTATATATAGCCAGAGCCTAGTGGGGATTGGCTGGCAATCAGCTTCTGGATAGGAGTAAATGAATTTATTTATTCAAGACACCTGTGTGAGGCAGAAAAACAGGAGTAAGCAGGACTGGGATCAGGTACTAGAAAACCAGCAAGGCATGAAATCTCAGATGGCTCTGTGGCAAAGAGGTAAGATCACCGCCTGTGGATGGGAGGTCCAGAGTTCCAAGACCAGAACAACCACTATGTTGCAGTTGGTTACTGAGAATGACTTATTGCTCACTGAGAATGACTTGCTGTTAGACTTCCATGAAAAAAGTTAGCCAGAATCAGTACAGTAAAATAAAAAAAACATATAATTAGTATTAAATTATAAAGACAATTTGTAGCCATACACATAGTCAGTGTTCTATAGCTTTAAAATACTTCAGAATTTTAGGTACACTTGAAGCTGCCACTGCACAGGAGAATTAAAGGGTATAACAAAACATATGCATACATTTCATGAAGCAGAACCCACAATTACCTGTTGGAATTTGTCAGTCTGAAGCTGGCTTCACATAAAATGCTTTGGGTTGTTGGCTAACAATAATTGTGTGTATGGGACATATCTCTATACCAATAAAAATCTATTTGCAGTTGACTTGGCCTCTATAAGAAATCAGGTCAGTGGAAGATAGACATTGGTATGTCAGCTATCTGCAGACTGAATACCACTGAGCCAAAAGCAGGGCTGATTTCAAACCAGGTCAAGCCAGTTTGGGGATTTAGCTTCACTTTACTTTTGCTGACATGACCAAGTCACGTGACCCATCATTTTCCAGTAGTACTGCAGTTCTTCCAGTAACCCACAAGTAAATTCATGTTTGTTTCCTGGAGGTGGAGAGGAGGGGAGTAGCATTATTTTTACAAAATCATCACTGGCCTAAAGAGTAGTCCAGTACTTGTGTTGAAGATCTGATCTGTGGCCAGATTTTACTATTGTGCATGCAGTGTGTAGTTAGTTTTAAACTATGATAGGTCTTTTTATTAGGTAATTACAACTAAGGGGTCAATAACAACTTTAAATCATAGGTGAAGATCTCAAACAATATATCTGAAGTTACAAAACAAGACCAGATATATTCCATCTGACATTACTGTCTAGGTCTCTGTTTAAAATAAAGTTTCACAATCCCTTAAAATTGCTGTATCATGTCAGCATTTCTTAATCATTTTTAATTATTGGTATGTTAGTACAGACTTATTTTGTGTGCGTTACCAGTTTTTTTAACTGCCACTTTGTCGAGATTACTGGACACATATTGCAAATACAAACCGGATTCCAAAAAAATTGGGACACTAAACAAATTGTGAATAAAAACTGAATGATGTGGAGATGGCAAATGTCAATATTTTATTTGTAATAGAACATAGAAGACAGATCAAAAGTTTAATCTGAATAAATGTAACATTTTAAATGAAAAATATGTTGATTCAAAATTTCACAGTGTCAACAAATCCCAAAAAAGTTGGGACAAGTAGCATTAAGTGGCTGGAAAAAGGAAATTGAGCATATAACGAACAGCTGGAAGACCAATTAACACTAATTAGGTCAATTGACAACATGATTGGGTATAAAAAGAGCTTCTCAGAGTGTCAGTGTCTTTCTGAAGCCTAGATGGTAAGAAGATCACTAATTCCACCATTGTTGCGCAGAAAGATAGTGCAGCAATACCAGAATGGTGTTA
>WMED01002977.1:0-22690 GCA_019650415.1 Pipa parva
GAAGTGAGCCGAACACTTCGCGGCTCACTTCGCACATTGGTGAATAAGGGCCTAAGTCCAAATATTTTCCCATTGAAAAGAGACATCATTATCAATCTGTAATCTAAAGAACCCTCATAGAAAAGCATTGCAAAGTGTGCCCCTGTTAAAAGATTGGTATTTATTGATAGTGATTTATTTTGACGGGGAAACATCAATCCTTTTTAAATTAGGGAAATCAAAAAGTACAGAGAAACAAACAACAATTGACAGCGAAATGTACATATTGAAAATATTTTTTTTTTTACACTAGGATGAGAGTTTTGAACAATTTCCATCATAATAACATTTTTAAAATCAGTGATGATGATAAATTGATCCAAGTCATAGTAAAAAGAATCAGTGGAACTAAAAATCTGTAAAGAAAAAAAAAAAGCAAAAATGGACACAATGAAAAAGTTATAAGTATTTCTTAAAACCAAAGAGATTGTGAGAAAGTGGAAAAGTACAGAATTGCTTTGCTAGTTGACTTATTTCAGCCTTTTAGAAATATGCAACTTGTGTATTTAGAACTTGTCCTACATCTTTTCACCTTCACCTTGCCTACTTTTTACTTATTTTATTCTATAAAAAAAAGTCCTCTAAAGTCTTTGATTCTGTGTAAATTATTACATTTTGTAAATATAGTTAAGAAACATCAAGTATGGTAAAAAGTTTTTTCCCTCCAAATATGTACACAAGAAAATGATGTAATCTCTGACTAGGTAATCATCTGGTAAATAATGATTTAATCTGGCCATGACACCAACACTTTGATAGAATATCCATCTTGATTTACTTTGGCTATGTGACATTTCTTCCAGATTATTAAGGGGCACATTTACTAAGTCAAACAACAAATCTGGGTATAAGTCTGATACATAATCAGGGTATATAGGTATAAGTATCTAGCTATTTCTCATGGGCATTATGCACTGTTGCATGGGCATGATAAGAATGAATGGTAGTATGCAATGTATCTGAGAAACTATCTGCAGAACACACAGGTAATACAGATGAATTGTAACTACTACTACTAGTAGCCAATATTAATGCCTATAACTAACTACTGACCACTGAATAAGTGAACTGAGAAACTGAGCACTGAACAATGTAAATCATTAGCTGCCCTCAACTGTATCTAGTAAGCAATGTATTATGTAATTTTCTACTGGACTTTTTATTGTATTCTAAGGGGCATTGGTATTCTTGTTATTATATCAATGAACCAGCATAATAAATTCCAATATAGAGAGGTTCATAGAGAGAAGGAACAAAAAATACCATCCAAGGGCCTTGGTTATGGAGGATGATTTGTGCATAGTTGCACAGAAGCTTAGTGGATATCCGAGTTGCTGTTTAATATGGCATAAAAACTTCTCAGTTTTCATTAGAAAAGTCAGTGACTTATAAAAGAAGCAAAATAACTTTGGTTTGATCAGAAGAAGATGTCTTAAAAGGGTTAATTTGCAGTAAACTGTAAATGCAGAACAGAGTCTGTTTTCTAAGAGCTCATCTAATGCACATTAATCTTAGACTGGCATTATCCATGCAATTAAAGCCACGACATGGAGACAACTGCCAAATTTGGATGACGCAGTGGTTTTAAATGTGGCTATATCCATTAATGAAGGAGCAAGTTCAAAAAGTTTATTTCACAAGGGATCGAAATGTTAAGGGCTGAGTTGTTTCACAAAGCTAAGTATAATGACAAGGTAAGATGCATTAAAGGTAATAACATTATATTCATCTTTCCAGCACACTGCTTTCTAAACTCCAGTTGGCAAATCAGCCAACAGTTTATAAATAAGTAGTAGATTGACCCAGACAGATAAATAACATTCCAGTGAATGGCTGGTCACTGGGAAAATTGTAAAAATCATCTCCGATTAAATAGTTTGCCTCTTATCAATTATATATAAAAATCAATGTTGTCTGAAGTATATTACTTATAATATACAGTATACTATAGAATGCACTGCGTTTTTACCAGGGGAATGTGTGTTGGCAGGTAAAAGGTCATCTGTCCACAAATCAATCACATATTTTTATCCCAGTAATATGTTACGGTTTATACAGCTTGTTTCCATGATCCCTTTCAGGCATTAACAAAAAACAGCATTCACGTATGGAATAAATTTGTGTTAAAAATGCTTTAGCAATGGTCTTCCTTTGCATTTGTTACTGTTTTGTGCATTCATTGTTTACCCCAAATTCAATAATACTGTAATAAATCTGTGACAAGACAATAAGGAAGTCAGAAATTTATGTGAATCAAATTAAATGAGAAAAACACAAAAAAAATGAAAAAATCATTTCAGTAAATGGGCAAAATTGAAAATTATTAAAAAAAAAAATGTTTTTAAAAAATCAACAAAACAACAAATATGGTTTTTCACCTATTCACTCATTTTTCCAAGGGGTTTACATTCCTTACAAAGTCATATTTAGTGGGTTATTCACTAAAGTCTGAATTGTGGCGTATAAGTGCGAATTTATCAAATAAAGACAGTCGCAATAGGCTGCTACTGTCACAGTCCTGTCTTTATAATGAGAATATTGTCACAGTCACGACTTTATTACGGGAAAATTATCGCAATCTTAACATTACAAAAATTGTCACGACTTAACAATGGGGAAATTGTAGCAGATTTGCTATGGGAATCCGCTGTTTGTGAATTTGACAGTAGAATTCGCACCTTAGTGAATAACCCCCTCAGTGAGAAACAGACTATTAGACTAATAGTAATTTGTACATGATTATAAAGTGGATCTTTTTGTCTGCATACGAAAGTGGGATTAACAATTGAGTTAAACTTGCTGAGTTTCTCCAACAGCTCTTAACAACACTCTGAGGCATCTTTTTTAAGGGGTGAAATGTTTTTTGATGGACGTTTCCTTCCTGTAGTTTGAAAACAATTAAAATTTCAACCATTTCACTTTTTCACCATTTAACTATTTTTTTACTGTAAATTTTCATTATTGCAAATTTGTTGCTTCAGAAACGTAGCTTCCCTACATTCGATGCCATTTTCCACTGCAGCAACACAATAATCAATTAGAACCCATTCTACTGAGCCCAAAAAGTTTCCTGGTTCAGGCATTTATCATTATTTTTATGGGGTGTTTGTGTGGCAAAATCTGCCAAAATTCATAGTGAAAATAAAAAAAAATCCTAAAAGGCACATTTTTTGTAATTATTTTTTTTCTGTCATATTGTTGATGATGTCTGATTAGACTCAGGGTACTTTTAAAATGTATCCCCTAAAGCTATTTTTTAAAATTGTACCTGCTCCTGATCTTTTTTTCTGGCCTAGTTCAGAACAGACCTTTGTTGCCTGTGACGCCCTTAATCCTCTATATACCCACAAAGTAATTAAATGATGGGGCTTCTCTCTTACCATATACAATTTTCCCTTCATCCACTATAACCCAAAAATTTTGATCCGCTACTACACTGTCATATACCCACTATTAAAATAAATAGCCAGGGAGCTCCTTCCTCTTTACTACTGCAGACAGTGCTGAGGTTTTAATGGTGTGTGTGTGTGTGTGTATATATATATATATATATATATATATATATATATATATATATATATATATATTCTTTTATACAACCTATGTAAGCCAATGTAATGCCAAAACTTCTTTATTGTCTAGACCATCAAAGGAAAATAAAACAATATACTACAGTACAAACACTGAAAATAAGTAAGACTGTGCTGAAACAAAGCTGTAAATTCTTTGTTCTAATGCTTGGTACTTGGTTCCTAATATAACTCATAAGATGTATGGTGCATGGGCAGTATCTGCCACTTGTACAGGTGCTTCCTCCACATATAATGTTCAACCTGTGTTTTCAGCCAGCGGAATAAGATTCAGTTCATCATTCATTAAAAGTGTCTGTAAACTACATTATATTATTATTCACATGAGTACAAGTGTATGCATCATACGTCATGTTATTAAAGTACTGGCCAGATGGCACAAAAATCATTTTATTAAAGTATGGGCTAGATGGCAGCAGCCTTTTACCTTTTCCCATAGGCAGCCTGGATAGACACTTAAATTTAGGCCAAATTTAATAAAGTCAGAAAGACCGACTTTACCGAGCGAAATCTTATTTTATTCTCGCTAGATTATGTTAGAAATAACGAGATGAAGTTTCGTGATCCCAAATTTTCAATATTTTCAATGGAAAGGTAGTGATGCTACTAATGGCTACTTTTCCATGCAAAAAAAAAATGTAAAAAACTCGAGATCAAGAAACTCAATCCTGAGATCTTGAATGAAATCGCGAGAGAACAAAATGAGATTTCTTTCGGTAAAGTCGGAAAGACCGACAACAAATTAACATATACTGAGAATTAATTACCCCCCCCTCCCCATTTTTTTGTTTGGTTGCTTGTTTCTTGCCAAGAGCACCTAACATGTTATGCATCTTGGGAGAACACAAGTATTATACTTCTCTTCTTATCAAACAACCACTGCAATACTGTGTGCCTTATATGTAAAAGAACAGTCCTCATATGTACTGGATTGGTTTCAAATTTCTCTTTTCATATATTGGTAAGTCTTTCTTTACAAGCTTCTGTCCTCCTAATAAATGAAATTGTTTCATTGTTGTGTTACAAAAACAACAACATGGGTAAAATTGCAAAATTTCTGGGTGAAAACAGAAGCAAAGTCTGAACATCACATGTTTATTTTTATATTTCCAGCTATCAAACTTTTACAAATGTGATTGTAAATAAATAGGCAAAAGCTGGTATTTTTTCTTGCTGCAAATTATGGTAAAAATGACAAGAAAAACTCTCCAGCCTCTGATATATACCCTCCTTTATGCCTTTTTATTTGGCACTCTATCAAAAGCTGTAGCAAAGTCCAAATATACACAGCTAAATCCACTACATTTCCAAAAAAGAAATTAAGTCAATTTATTTGGCATGACCTGTTTCTCATAATACCATGCTGACTATGAGTTACGATGAAGATTATATTAAAAACATGAATCACATTTTGATTATTGAAATATATCTTAGAAGCCAAGTAGCTGACTCTAGGCAGCTGTAACATTCTCCAGTGGGAACAATATAGCTGATGAGGACTTGCAT
This sequence comes from Pipa parva, assembly GCA_019650415.1. NCBI lineage: Eukaryota > Metazoa > Chordata > Amphibia > Anura > Pipidae > Pipa > Pipa parva. Next base: position 5,136 of record WMED01002977.1, read on the forward strand.
GTATTATATATACACCAGACTGCAACTTCCATGATGTTTAGCAAAACGAAACAAACAAGTAAAATCATAGCAACAAGTTTAGTTAAATGCACACTAGCGTCAAGTTTTTGACTCTTTAAACAGACTAGGAAGAAACTTATAAGGTTGGGATTTCTGAACACTTCCAGGCCTGACCATGTGCCCATTGTTCTCAGACTATTGTCATCTCACTATACCAGTGATGGCTAACCTTTTGAGCTCCGCAGGTCAAAATTCTGTCGCAGTCGTGACTTTATGACAGGAAAATTGTAGCAGATTTGCAATGGAAAACTGTTGCGTAACTACAATGTTAAATTGTCTCAGTTTTGATATGGGGAAAATTATCGCAGTAATGCTATAGGAAATTGTCGCGGCTTTGCAATGGGAAATTGTCGTGGTCACGGATTTGCTATGGAACTGCATGGGAGTGCAACAAGAATGACACCATGATGCATGTCAGCAAAAACGTCTCGACGTGTCACCTCTGACACGCGTGTCATAGGTGAGCCATTACTGCACTATACCATGTACCAGCACTATTTTTAGGTGATTACAAAACATAGACAGTAGCTCTTGTTTATCAAGTGATAAAATCTCTTTGTTTTGCTTTCTTGTCTTTATCACAGGCCAATTTTACTTTCCAGCCATTTATGAGAATCTGAAATGTCATTGTTTTGATTTATGTTCCTTTCTGAGGTTTTCATTTACAAATCACTGGTTTCCTATAAAAAAAAAATAATGGGTGGTGCCAGGTAAGGAGTGGTGAACAAATGGGAAAAAATAATAATAATATAAATATATATATTCTGATGTTGATAAATGCTACCTATGTGAAAACTACGTATATAAGTACAGTAAAAAAAAAGGCCAATAAAGATAAAATAGATTTTTTTAAAAAATCATATATCTTAATTTATGTGTTTTGGAGGAGACTGAAGAATAATGAAAGGGACAATGGCTTTCAAGGATAGTGTAACTTGTGCAAGCAAAACTGTTATAAATTCTAGGAAGAGTCAATGTTGCCATTATACACTGATCATTTAGGGCCTAATTCACCATTGTGCGAAGTGAGCCGCAAAGCCTTCGGCTCACTTAGCACATGGTGTTATGCGCCCGCTGATGTCCTGCACGTGGACATCAGCGAGCGCATTAAAGGAATTTCAGTCTCAGCGAGAGCACTCAAGTCTCCTCGCCGGGACTAGAATCCATTTAATGCGCTCGCTGATGTCCGCGTGCAGGACATCAGCGGGCGCATAATACCATGTGCGAAGTGAGCTGAATGCTTTGCGGTTCACTTCGCACAATGGTGAATTAGGCCCTTAATTCTTACTTTAGAATGTAACAAAGTCAAATTTTAGAAACAGAAATAAGCATAAAAACCAATGTGCAATGAAGGGGCACAGGATTATTGTGCATCTCCCTAGAATAATATTTATGCACTTATTTTTCCAGTCTATGCTGTGCTGTTTCTCAATGTCTAAGTAATCCTCACAGCCCATGTGTGTCTCACTGCCTATGTCTGCTTAGATCCATTAACTACTTAGTGCCATTAGACCCAATAATTATTCAGTGGAAACTGCTGCTCATGTGCCCAGATATTACACACTGCTAATGTGACCATTAAATGCTTAGCGACAGTTACTGCACTGCTAGCTAGATTATGCTAGTCTGCCCATTAGCTTTGGCTTTCTGCACCTTATTTGGCTTTCTCTTTCTGACCACCCCCTTTCTGATTCGTTCTAAACAGTTAAAACATACAAATAGAATGAATGAACGGTTCTAGAATGCACACAATAAATGCTGTCTGTTTTCGATAACCTATTTAAATTATAACCAGAAATCAAATCATGAACAAAGTGCAAAGGCAAATGAATAGTTTGGTAAATTCAAGTGTTGCCAACATGACTGTGCCAATTAAAAGACCTGTAACACCAGAAACGTAACATTTAGATTTCCACAGCAGTTATTCTTACGCAAAATGTTAACTTTTAAGCTAAGCTCTTGATTTTTAATGTTTTGAGTTTTCCTTTTTCGTTGTGTGCAGTCATCCATTAAGCCTTCTGGGTTACTTCATAAATATATATTATCTAAGGTTTAATGAAAAATAAATGGACAAAGCCAGGTTTAGTTACCTAACAGATAACAGATACCTGAAATAGAAATTCAGGTTTAAAATAGTTTTTCTTTTAATTCTGAGCAAAAATAACTACAGTGACCATTCACCGAATCATATATATTGCTACTAGAGGTAAACTAGAAATTGGTGGGAAAGCATTTTGCTTGCCATAAGGGTCATTCACACAACTGACTTGGATTTTACTTTTGACTTTAATTTCACAAAATGCTTTTTTTTTTTTTCAACCAATGTGCCTTTTTAAAAAACTTTACCACTTTTTTTACTGCTTATTGTCTTTCCAACACAACATTTTATTTTGACTTGCAGGTCTGTACCAACTTGCCAGATATTTCAACCTTCAAATATATTTCCATATTTGTTTCCTCTAGCCAAACGCGGTAATAATGGGCAAAAGATCTATAGACCTTATGGACATCATATCTATTCACATTCATTTTTATTACTGCTGCAAAACTAAAAACACAAGCAAAACCCAGGCTAAAATGTAAAAAAAAAACCACAATTGTAGCAGAAAAAATGCATTGGAATGGAAAAAAAAGGAAGGCATCAATATGTAAGGGAAAATGATAAATAACCTTTTTTGGCTTCTAAATACCTTAGTTATGAACAGTACTAAAATATATCCAGTCTGTGAAGCAATAAGAGCTCTGCAGTTTAAAGAGAAGTATAATCAATTATGTAGTAAAACTGATCCATAAAAACTAAAAATATTTGTCCACCATTTTATGGGATATATGGCAAATAATCTATTCAAAAGTTATTCTCCATTAGTATTCAAACATCTGTCCAATATATGCAAAATATTAAATGTGACTAAATAGTATACTACAGGGTGGGCCATTAATATGGATACACCTAAATAAAATGGAAATGGTCGGTGGTATCAACTTACTGTTTGTGGCACATTAGTATATGAGAGGGGGGGGAAATTTTTTTCGTTGTGAAATTCTCAATAAGTTTGATATGTTACCTGACCCTCTTCCCATTGAAAAAAATTAAGTTGGATCCAAAATGGCTGACTTCAAAATGGCTGCCATGGTCAACACCCATCTTGAAAAGTTTTCCCCTCCCATATACTAATGTGCCACAAACAGGAAGTTGATATCACCAACCATTCCCATTTTATTTAGATGTATCCATATTTACTAGTTATTTAGAAGTGCAGTAATATTTTTTAAGTCTATCTACATCTATATTCACACAGCTGAAGTAAAATATCATTGAAGTAAAATATGCATCTATAAAATTTCTGGTGAATTGCTGAAAATAATCACAACACAATATGTAAAAATGATATTCATTCAACTGCCATCCAGCGAAAACACTATAAAAACCAATTATAGTAGCAAATTACCATTTTATGGAGATCAGACAACAAATATTGTTCTTATCTCTTCATATATTTAGAGAGCTGTTATTTTGAAGAAACATTTGAGATAATAATTAAAATGAGACACTTCATTAAAAGTTGACTAGATAGCAATCCATTTTGGAATTAGAGGTGAAAATAATTTACTGCTTAATCAAGGAGCTAAAGCAAACTCTGATTGAAACACTTTAGTGTAATTAACAACAAACTACAGATACAATGAAAGCGTGTCTTCTATTTTCAGTTCAGTAATAGTATGACTTAGACAGACAGACAGACAGACAGACAGATTGATTAAAACGTATACCAGATAATGATAAGGTGTAGTGTTGGAAACTCCTGACCTAATAACATATTAATATGTTTATGCTATCAGATTTCCTACAGTATGGTAAAGGCAACCGATTTGATTGCAGTTGCAGAATGAAAATTGCAACCTTAGGAAGAATTTATGACCTTCATGCATATTTTACAAACCAGTCTCTTGGTATATTCAGTTTAATGCAAAAATATAATGCTATGAAATGAAATACAATAAAATACACAGTTCAAATGTAGCACACACACACAAAGATTTGCAACCACCGTGGTTCATATCAGGCTGAAAGACCATAGTAATTGCCAGTTTGAAATTAAATAAAAGTTTAGAATTGCAGGTTTCAGTTCTGTCACTTAAGGCTACTGCTGTCAGTATACATCTTTTCTATAGGCACTTCCTCTTCATGTATAGGGCAGGTCACATGATTGATTCTATGGAAATCAGTTTGGCAATTTCTCTTCCACAAAGAATGAAGATAGATACCATATGTGTTACTGCATGCTGGGAAATATTGCATGGAGGGATGATTGTGTACACTTCCTCAACAATGCACCCTAAATTCCTGTTATGTCTCTTTATGCAACATGCTACCATTTATTTCTATTTTCCAGTAATTAAAAATATGCATATATTATATTTTTAACCATTTCTGAAAGAAACACTGTTTATTTGAACTGTCTTTCCTATAATTTTGGATGAAAACCAAAAAGTCTAATTGAGAGGACAATGCTAAAACTGAAAAAAATCCTTAATGGGGGTTCATGCCACTCTTTAAACTAAAAAAGTCAAATATTGAACACCCAGATGTGCTTAGACAAAAGGGGGGTTATTCACTAAGGTGCAAATTTGACTGTCAAATTCGCAAACAGCGGATTCCCATAGCAAATCCGCTACAATTTCCCCATTGTAAAGTCGTGACAATTTTTTAATGTTAAGATTGCAAATTTTTCACATAATAAAGTCACAACTGCAACAATATTCTCATTATAAAGATGCGACTGCAACAGTAGCAGCCTATTGCGACTTTTTATCTGGCGAATTCGCACCTATTCGCAACAATTTGGACTTTAGTGAATAACCCCCCAGATGTTGTAAGTAACAGGTACAGCAAAAGATTCTGAAAGTCATGTTAATAAACAGTTTTCCTAACCGCATCTAACATATTCCAAAGTTGGAATTAGAATTATTCATTTTTGTATGGGAACGGTGGTAATTTTTGGCCATCTACTCAATATAGAAGAAAAAAAATGTGTATTGATTAGCATTACAGCTGAAAAACACAAGTATATTACTGTGTAAATGAGAATACAGAAAATCTCTGAAACCAGGAAGTTTGACATTCAGATGTGTTACTCTAGTAGCTACAGACTTCTTGATGGTAAAGAGAGTTTTTTTACTTACTTTAGTTTTGCCTTTACTGTAGCATGCAGTTTTAGTTGCTTCATCACAAGCCCATTCAACCACCTGAAACACAAAACTATAATCAATCAACTGTACTTGATCTGAAAATTATATAATACAGAATATTTATAATTACATGACAATATTTCATTTTTTTCTGAAAGTCATTTCTCTTCCTCTGCCACAGTAGTAATTAATAATCTAATAATTTACCGAAAGTATTTCATTGTCATTATATCTACCCCCGTGTGTAATTTATAAGGATATTAATAGTCAATAAATACAGTACAGGGCAGCAGGAATGGGACAGGGCATATAATTCCATCGTGACTCCAAGGGGGGTACACATTTTATAAAAGAGAAAGGTATTTTTGGAAAACAGAATAAAATATATTTATGCCTAGAAACCTATTGTCTAGAACAGTGGAATGGTTGAAATACTTTATACTTCATTTATGCTTGATTTATTGCACTTGATTCCAATGGGTATGGTGGAAAACACCTGAACTCGATCATTAGAAAGGTTATCCACATACTTTTGGCCATGCAGTACAGTTTCCCAATTATCAGACATCACACATCACCAGTTAATGTTATCAACTGCCACATAAGGTTTTAAGTTGTTGTAAATCTACTTAAATCTGCTTCCTCATGTTATAAACCTTACAGGGATGCCAGGAACTTCCCTGCTTTCTAGTCATTGTGTAGTCCATGATAGATTAGATGAAAAGGGATACATTTATTGAAGAGATGAACTGTTTGCAACCCACTCTGCAGGCAATCAAACTTAATAGGACAATAACTCATTTAATAGCAAGCTTCATGTTCACTTACATATCAATTGACTCCTGCTGAACAATGCTGCAAAAATAATGATCAATTTATTTCATTTTGGAATTTCCTAACAGATGATTTGAATGGCGCTGAATGTGGAAACAGCTGTTAATATAGTCAGTTTAGTCTATGGAAAATACAATTGCATCTGAAGTCTCCCATTATTATTTACCCAAAAAGAAGCACAATCTTTAGGGTAAAGGAGAAACAGCAAATATTTATGTAAATAAGAGAGAGATTTTCAGACAAGAGCCATGAGTCATCCTAATGTACAACGCTAAGGACAGTCCGAAGCGAGTGAAAGAAAATCTACAAGGTGAGAGGTTTCTTTTGTCTAGGGAGAAAAAGAATATGAGTGGGAGTTTCAGCTGAAGATGAGAATAGATTAATGCTGTAGAAAACCATTCTGTAGAGCTCATCAAGAGAAGAAATGATTAGAATAATATCTAGCCACATATTAAGAAGAAGAAAGTGGCTATCTGTCATTAAATGTGTTTGTAGCAAATACTTCATTTTGACAAGGAGCAACTACCAGACCTTGACAGCTGCATACATTTCAGTCAGTTAATATTTCTGAGTCAGTTAATATTTTCTTAACATAAGTTTCATAAAATAAAAAAAGTTCCAATAAAAACTAAAAACTTTCCAGAAAAATCCCATTCACTTGAATGTGCTGCTAGAAATTAAAAGGTGTTCTGTTTAAAAAAAAAGAAAGAAAAGTGAAAAAAAAGGAGATTTTTTTTTTTCTTTTCAAGGCAGATGGCCCAGCATCCTTTCAGCAGATGGTTCTGTTAATTAAGTACTGGCAAATGCCAACATTAAAAAGTTGCTTAATAGTGCTACGCACCAAAAATGAACAAATACATGTTTTCTTTTGTTGTCTGTTTGCTTTCACATTTTTTATACTGTGTTTCACCACTAGTTCAGGAGCAATGAAATACCATAGTATAGACAACAGAAAACTGCAATTTACATTGTCTCAAATGTAAACCGTTTATTATGTGCCCATTTCACCTTTTAGACCTGTATAAATATCCCTTTAAATATAATTCCGGGGCAGATACAGAAGGAGATGACTGACCTCTGTAAGGTGCATTAGCTGAGACAGCTAATTAAATCCACTGATACAATTTGCTAATCAGCACACTACTGGGACACACATTAACATATGCATCTGAAGCAGTTTTTGCCTGTACACTATCTCTGTCATCACTGTGAGGAAAGTACTAGTTACAGAAGTCTTTGATCCTTAAAAGACCAGTAACAGCACAAAAAAAAAAGGGTCTTAATGCCCCTCTCAAGGGTACCAGGAAGCCCCTGGCTCTAATAGTTAAAGGACCCATGTGCTCATTTGAATTAAGGTGCATAGATGCAGTGGCTTTTTCTTGAGTGCCAAACACCTGCTTTGTAAGGGATTACAGCTCTCGTGAGTCTGTTATATAAGAAAGTACAAGCCCCCCAGAACCATCTTAAAGATCCAGTGCTAATTGGATTCTCTTAAAGAGAAAGTGCACCGAAATAGGTAAGTAGCCTGGGTTTGCATCCTATATGACCAGATAAGTGTTGCAAATACATCTCTAGTAGAAGTATTGTGCCTTTATCTCTGTTGCTACCTGACCTACCTCTCTGTGAGTGCACTGACACAGTATCTTCTGAAGTTGCAGCCAGCTCCATTGTACTACAGACAGTACCACTGGAGACATATGTTCTCTTTCTTTTAAAGATTTTACTATAGCATCTTAACAATGAGTCAGCAAAATGAAATATATCCAGCCCTGGAAGAAGTCATCTGCTCTGCATTTATTTATTGCCTTAGGGACTAGTCATTTTTGCATGAGTTGTACCAATTATGATTACTTTATTTTATATTATTTTTGGTACATTAACCACGGGAGCAACTGTAGTGTAAATAATTTAAAATGGAAGGAAAAATGAGCATGAAGACACAAATTGAAAATTAAGACTGGCTCTAAAAAACATTTCCAAGTCTAGCAAAATGAATGTAAAATTCAACAACCTGCAGGCTTAGGCTCTTATCAGTAGGATAGAATGTGTCAGTAATATTAATTTTATTAATTCTCTCTCTTCCATTCCACTTACTACTCTAATGGGGCAGCCACAGGAGTTCTTATGTTAAACTGTTCCTACTGACTCCCAAATCACTTCCTGCTTTCTCATCTCCCTGCTTTGCTGTTCTAATAAAGGAGACCTAAAAGTATAAAACAAGAAAAACTTATTAAAAACCTTACCAGATATAGAGGTGAATTGCTACAGTCACAGTATGATCTGTGTTGTAATTAGCCGGTACTCAATGCTTCTTCACAACATGCAGGCTGAGATAGAAGCCAACGTGAAGTTCCTCCCACTTGTTTAACTGGCCTCGGACATCATCATGATCATTGCGGGGAGCATTCTCATTGGCCCCTGCAAGGAACATGATGATGTTTCAACCATTTATCACCGTCAGTGAAACAGGTTGATAGGAGTTTCTTGCTGGCTTCTCAGTCAGCCTACGCTGTGAACAAGCATCGGGTGCCGGGTAATTACAGCACAGCTCATACTGTGACTGTAGCAATTCACCTCTATATCTGGTAAGGTTTTTAATAAGTCCTTCTTGTTTTATACCTTTAGTTCTCCATTAAATGCTGATATATATATCCTCCAGTTATGGTTCCCTAAATACTTCCTTGTTTATTTCCAATTATTTCTCACTTTTTGATTTGCCAATCCATGCCACTTGGTCCCTACCCCAAGTTCCTATGATTCAGCACATTTACAGTGTTTAGTTTGTCTCTGATATACACTTACCAGATCAATACTATGTTGTCTAATGTCTCTAAGTAGACAAAACAGGGAAAATACAAGTTTCTAAGGAATAAAAGAGCTGCTTGAAGAGAGGCGTGACTATGAACGACCTTACACCAATTTCAGAAAAAGAGGAAAAAAGTATAGTTGCAATGAGCTTAGAAATTAACACTTTGATTCTGATAGATTGCAAATATCTCCCAATCAGTTAAATTCCTGCTGTTCAGAACACAGGGAAGACAAATACATTACAAGATGAGATGGATATAGCCCTTTGCAAGCTAAAATATTCTGACTGGTTTCTGGCTTTCCAGGTGGTTTGAGAGATAACCTGACGCCAATTTTGATAAGCTAAGGAGTCACCCACAAAAAAGGTCAACACACTTATTTAAAATAATAGTAACACCAAAAATGTAAAATGCCTCAAATGCATTTATAGTTACTATATATTCAATCTGTGCTTCCAAAACTTCTAAATTGTGTATTGAAAGTAAGATATTAAAAAATCTTTTCTATATGGCTTATGTAAAGCACCATAGAAAAACAATGTAACTGGGTGAGATCTGTTTAATAATATGGCTGCTATCAGTAAAGATAAGAACATACAGAAAGCAATAAAATTCATGAATTTATCATCACCAATCCAAATGGGAATTTTGATTTTTTTTTTTTTTTTAGTTTTACTGATCAGAGCAATTCTTCAACAGAGGCATTTTTTCCCAACATGTAGTAACCCAAAAGCAACCTACTAAAAGTTTTAGTTCCCTTATACCAGTAAATCCTAACATCTTATTAGCTGTTATAGGTTACTAGACCTCTGATATTATCTGTTGATGAATTCCCTTGAATAACTGTAATGTCAAAGACAAAATACTGGAGCATGTAGCAAACTACCTTTCCTAACACTTATAAAGACAGTATATACCTATACAGACTGGTAAATGTACGTTTGTACTTTCACTTTTGGAACCACAAATCAAATACAAGAAGACCAATATAGTGCAGTATTTTCAGGACACCATAGAAAATAAAAACAGTGCATGTATTTCCTCGTATAAACACAGAGCTTTTCAGTCTACCCCTGCAATGTTTCTTCCAAGGTTCCGAAAAAATAAAGGGGAAAAAGAGGGAAAATAGTAGAGGTCCATATCAAATTCAGAAGCAGCAGGGAATCGGCAATTCAATCATTTTATGGCTGTTTCCTTTACATGGAACAGCTCAATACTACAATCATTTTGAAAAGAAAACAAGACACACAGTGAAGGGCATTTACTTAAATATATGGCTCATAAAAGGCAAAAAAGGTTTTCCTTAATAAGCAACTTTGGCTCAATATAAATTATGTCTAAATGTCCCATTCTTGTGGTGTCCTTCTTCAATGTGTGTCACGTCACCAATCTGGACCTCCCCTGGCAGTTTGGTTGTGTTTTTATTTTGATAGCCATCACTTTCATTATGATGATCAGTGCAGCACCCTTGAATGGAATGCATACATGGTCCATTGATGACACCAGGCTTTATACTGTGTTATTGTATTAGCCTGGGGGCGCATACTTTAAGATAAGGCCAGTGAATCATGGGAAAAATAATAAAAAAAATGGCATTACAGTTGTTTCAAAATGTATTATAAAATGTCCTAAAATTCCACTCAGAAACATAACTGCATTTGGTTAAAAACAACAGTATAGGGGTAGCTACAGCACCAGAACTAAGACAGACCCACTTAGATTGTAAGCTCCATGGGGCAGGGACCTCCAACCTCTTGTGTCAATCAAAACCTAGCACTTAATTTGATGTATCCTTGTGATATTTCACTTGTATTGTTTAATGCACTTTTCCCTTGTCTGTATTGCACCTGTATCGCTGAATTGTACAGCGCTGCGTAAATTTGTGGCGCTTTATAAATAAAATTATTCATACATACATACATAGACCCAGCTGCTGTTGTGCTTGTCAAGGAACAAGAGCATACTAAGCTTTGGAAAGGGAAAAAGTGTAAAGAGATGGAGTGCATGGGAAATAAGTATTCATCATAATAATAATAATAATATTAATATACTACAACATGATTAACATTTCCCAAAAGTGTAAATAGCAATGTTTGTTTAAAGTATTTTAATAGCAAATGAAAACTGTATTGTAAGCTCTGCGGCGCACTCCGGCATGAGGGAACATGCCGGTTTGCGGTGGCGGGGATGTGTCAGTCTGCCCAATGGATCTTAGAGGATATGCGGTATGTCTTTCTGTGGTTCATGGGACTAAGGGATATCAGGTCAGGAATGCACAGTTCAAGAGAGCCCATGACCAAGAAGTAAGGGGAGGGGCAGCATGAACTGGGCTGAATGGCTGATAGGACAAGGACAGGGCAATAGTGTGAAGAAAGGGTGGTAGTTGGGGCAGGCGAGGTGGGATGAGGGGTAAGGGCAGACACAAAGAGGTTAGGCACCATTTTACCAACACAAAGGAGAGAGAGAGAGTAGGTCAGTTTGTTTTTCCTTGTTTTTTTTTCCATATTCCATTACACCCACCCACTGACACGATGAAGAGCAGTTGGAAGATTTGGTCCCAGGGCATGGTAAGTTGACAAAAGGTAGGTACCCCAACGTGCAACGGTTGAAGTATAGTATGGAAGAATTTTGTTTTTTTTTCTCCAGGATTTTCGGTATGCAGGTTAACGACAGCCATAAATTTAGGAGTTTGAAAAATTGGCTAGCTAGCCTGGAGGCGTTGTTACTTGGGGAATTGGTCTGTCCAGATGATGGTGTCTGGCGGTATATGGACTGGATTACGGATTGTTCATTTCTTTCCTTTTTCTACACGAGGGGCTGGAGCAACACCTGCTCAACGGATGGACTTGGGATGGTTTACACAATTGGACTGGTCTCCTCACTGGGCGGTGTCCCTCAGTAGGAGTTGGAATGGACATGCAATGGACTTGGAGGATATGTGGTATGGTTTATGGTATTGGTTTTTGGTCTCCTCGATGGGCAGGGTCCCTATGTAGGAGTTAAAACGGTCCTAGGTGTGAGGACCCATCAAAACGTGTTCACTGGAGCCGGATTGGGAGGCAGCTTGTGAGGCACCAGCCTGTTGGATTGGACATCTTGGGCCCAATGGATCTTGGAGGATATGCGGTATGGTTTATGGTTTTTGGTCTCCTCGATGGGCGGAGTCCCTATGTAGGAGTTGGAAAGGTCCTAGGTGAGGACCCATCAAAACGTGTTCACTGAAGCCTGTTGGGAGGCGGCTAGTGAAGCACTGGTTCAAAGAGGAGCAGACTGACACGATCCTGGCTGAAGATGGACATTTTTTCTGACATTGTTTATTATGTGTGCTTTAACATTTAAGAAAAGAGGAAAAATATAGTCACAGCTGGTGGTAAAAGGAAATGGTTCTAATAAATGCTGTGGTCAATTTTTAATCCAGTTAATGGTGTCTGTCTTTCTGTGGTTCGTGGGACTAAGGGATATCAGTTCAGGAATGCACAGTTCAAGGGAAAAAGTGTAAAGAGATGGAGTGCATGGGAAATAAGTATTCATCATAATAATAATAATATTAATATACTACAACAGCACATGATTAACATTTCCCAAAAGTGTAAATAGCAATGTTTGTTTAAAGTATTTTAATAGCAAATGAAAAGTGTATTGTAAGCTCTATGGGGCAGGGACCTCCAACCTCGTCTCAACCGCAACCTACCACTTGTAAAATATTTAGCTAATATTGGAAAATCCAAAAAGTCTAGCGCCTAGTACACAATAAATTATTAATAAAACAATTGACAATAAGAGATAAAATAATAAATATTAAAATGTCCAAATGTCCAGGATGATAAAATAAACAAATGTGTCTTGATAAACCTGAATTATAAATGTAAAGTTAGTCCTCCTGCAAGCAGTCCTCCAAAGACAGTCTGCCCCAACTGTCCAAATTGGTTCAAGGAAAAAAAAATTCATAGGAGACGAATGAGAGGTTGCGCTGGAGTGGAAGTAAAGAACAAAAAGCGGAGGAAAACCTCGCGTAATATTGTTTGACTGAGTGAATTGTGTTCAGTGCAGAATACACAGTGGTATGATGAATATCAGTGAAAAAATTGGATAATCAATAGACACTGTGCTATGAAGTGCTGTGGATTGACACACAAAAAATTGATACAATTAATCGCACATCAGTGTATGTCTTTTATATTTTTTTGTTCTTTACTTGTAAAATATTATTGTGATATTTTACTTGTATTGCTTAATGTACTTTTCCCATGTCAGTTGTCTTGCCTCCTCCTCCCCTCTACAGCCCACACGGGCAGGGGTAGAGGAGGAACAGATCATGGGATAAGGGGCAGTCCACTTACAGTAATTGGTGGGAGGCCATCCTCCTATGGGATAAGACCATCAGGCAATTCACTAGATGGGGGAAGACACACTATATAATGTGGGCCCACCTACCTGGGTGACATATTTTAGGAGATGCCTGAAAAGTAAAGTTCCCACCCTCCCTCCCTGGTTGCGATAGAGTGCTACTACAGCAAAGAATATGAAACTGCAATTTTCAGTCTATGTAAAGAAACAAACTACAATTAAATGTCTTTAAAACAAAGTTTTTGCAATAATTATCACAGCTTGAGGGGTTTTTCATGAGCATTGCAAAAAAATGTTACTATATATGATGAGTTAGGACTACTCTGGAAGGGTTGCCAGTAGCTCATGGCTTGGTTTTCCTGTGCAGATAGTCAGAGACTGTTGGTTAATATAGGGTGAATACGCATCAGTTGCTTGGCAACTGGGATGCTATAAGTTTGTATGTGCGAAGGGTCTTTAGCACTGACATTGAAAAGTTTGGTATATATGGGGAGTTACGACTACTCTGGAAGGGTTGCCAGTAGCTCATGGCTTGGTTTTCCTGTACAGATAGTCATAGACTCTTGGTTGATAAAGGTTGAATATGCATCTGTTGCTTGGCAACTGGGATGCTATGTTTGTATGTGCTGAAATTCATTTAAAGTTTTGAAATTTGAAAGGTGTGGCCAATTTTCCACCAATGCAGTTGCAATTGTGTTATTTCTATAGTTTCCTCAGCCAGTAAAGGCAGGAAAGGTCTGCCCAATAGTTTGCCAAGTACTATACTTGTATTGCTGAACTATACAGCGCTGCATAAATTTGTGGCACTTTATAAATAAAATTATACAAAGTGAGCAGTTAACAATAAATAAAGTGTTTTGGATGTCACCTTTAATAATAATAAGTCCTACTCTCTAGAAGTGATAGGCACAGATGCAAACTGTTTTTTTTTTTTTAAAGCATCTCAGAGTGTTACAATGCTTTAACACTAAAGAAAGTTGAAATCTTTTTTTTCTACTGCCGATTACAGAGTTCAAATAAAATAGATGTGTAAACCAGACCCCTCTGTGTAGCTAATCTTCCATGCAGTCTCCCTGCAGGCAAAGAACATCAGCAGGGAGACCTCTCTGAGTAGATGGGGAAGGACAGATTACTTTCTTTATTTTCTAAAGGAAAACAGCAGTTGTCAGGGCAAAATGGTAAAAATAAAATAATTAAACCAGCTGGCTTACGACAGTAATTAAAAGATTTATTCTTGGAAACCTTTTCCATTCACTGTTACCCAGTAAATCGAGCTCTTTGGAACTACAGAAGCATGCCTATAATTTGGTTGTGTTTATTACAAACTGAGTAACCTTTTTTCTCTTCACAGAAAGCAATTTTATAGTTAAGCCCTGCAAATTCTCACTGCAGTTTTTAACAATATAACCGGTTTCTCTTTAGAATTAATTTTTCATGAAAATGTGCTAAAGTTCATTATGAAAAAGATAAACTGATAAGCAGTAGATACACACATATTGTCTTTGTGTTTGCAATACAAGAGTTCCCTTCTTCCAAAAATGAATAAAAGCCTTTTCTTTGTCCTACTCCTAAACAATCATTTGTTGATGAATCCCACAGAGATTTCTGGAATAGTTACATGAGAAAACAATTCCATGGTTTTTGACTTTTTTTAATAATGATGATGACATTTACATCTCACAATGTATAGATATTTTAAAGTATGGCTATTAAAAAAAACTGATTAAGCATTAATTCAGATCTTACAGTTTAAAAGATAAAGACATCAGGAAGCACATTTACTACGGGGTAAAATGCACTGAGAAGCTTTTCAACTGGTTCATTTAATTCTTTACATTGGTTAGGGATGGGTATTTTAGTCGACTTTTACATTTTTTTTTTTTTTTTTTACACTTTCACCGTGCATTTTCATTTTCATGAAATGTGACAGGAGAGAGCTCTAAATAGGAAAATTTCATCAAAATTGCATTGAAAACACAATGAAATAAAACAAAAATGCATATATTTTTATTTCTTAATCTGCCTTTTGCTTTCCAAATTTTATATAAATAAAAAAAAAAGACAAATGAAACACATCAGGAAGATCATAACAGAAATATGCCTTGATGAAGCCAAGCATATAAATCAGGCAATAATAAACCTTGAAAAATTAGCATAGATTGATATTAGAATAGACAGCTATAAGATCGAAAGCAGAAGAAAATAAAAAAAGCGAGAGATGCTCGACTCTGCATCCATTATCGTAAGAAAACACTTCCTACTGAATTCTTAAGGCTCTGGATATTAATTACATGATCATCTCTCATGTTAATAGAGGTGACCTGATTATCAAAATAAAAATGCAATGCAAGTATATCTTGTAGATGAAAGTTATTATCTATTGAGACCTTTTAGGGACGCTCAATCTGAAAAGTCCAAAATTTGAAAGATAATAGTAAATTCTCTTTGCCTGTTAACATGATTGATGGTTGGATACAATTGCAGTCTGTTGCCGCCTTTCTGTTTAATAACAAGTTGGGTTATTTGTCATATCCTTGTCATTCATCACAGTGGTATTGAAAGGAACAATCAGTGGTGTATGGTCTGCAGTATCAGAGTCATTTTTAGTTTTTATTTTAGTTTCCTTTACAATTGCTTACAGTTTTATTAGTGTTTAAATATAAATAAAATACATAAGTTAAAAAAAAATGTCTTAAAACTGTGTGATTGTACTTTACAATTGAAAATATATCAACTTTTTTTAAACATTTTTTTAAATGTTTTTAAACATTTAAAAACTATTCTTATTAGGGCATAAAAGCTGTGGTTATATCTAATATAGGACTCCCACATATACTAAAGACATATGCAGTGCATTGCCTATAATTAGAATGTAGGACCTCATTGGTTTTGTGTTTACATTCTTTAAATTGTACAATAAAGCAATGTTTCAGAGTCCATCAATCCATTTAAATAATAGCATTTTTTTTATTCAGACTGCAATAGACTATTAAATGTGAACTGCTAATTTGTAGCTAAGGCTTATCAGTCCAGAAGAAACATTGACCTTGCTACTGAAAGGCCACAAATTATTTATCTTCTGAAGCAAAAACAGAAAATTGTAAAATTTTAAGCAATACAGACAATATTTAGGGAAACATTTTTTCAACAAACAGGACAATGAATTTATAACTAATCAGTACATCAGCTAAATGGTTACTGCTAATTAAAGAAGATCTAAAGCTACCTCCTCACAAATACACAATAAAGTATCACACTTACCTGCCTCATAAATCATTAAATAATCCAGATTAGCTCTCTATGCTTTGTACTGTCCCACTGAATTTTACACAGCACTGCAGACTCACAACATCCATTTTGAATATATTATGAATGCAAACCTGGAACTGCTGAAGTTCTGGTAGATTGAAGGCCTAACCTGATTGGATCTTTAACACTGTATTCTCTGAATAGATATAGCACTACCAATTAAATTCAAGTGCTCTACATTGTTGTAGATCACATGTCCTTTGTGCATGGAAAAGGACCTTATTAATTAAACTATTAAATAAACTTTATGAATTAAGGTTTGCTTATTTATAAATGAATAAATATCCCTCTGAGGGAAATCATTTACCTGGTAACAGAAAGGAAGGTCATTTTTGAGGTTATACATTGTTGATGTTTATTCAAGCAGCTGACTTTAAAAAATTGTCTTCATACAAAAAGTATTTAATAATAGATCAAATTAATTTCAAACCCAAACACAGAAGTTTTAAGAAGGCAATGTTCCAGTTATTAAAAATGATCTGAGCAGTATGTGATTATTTAGCATGTTGCCACAATCCTAAATGTTAGTACATTATTTTGCTTCTGAACAGTTGTGATCAAGGCCCCAGGGAGGTGGAGGGGCTGGCACATGAGCTATGTCTTTATTTTATCTGAACTTTTAATCATGCTTTAATAAATATTTAATATTTTAATTTAACAAGACCCTGGAGTGCATGTCAACATTTCTACATAATTCTACATTTGCTCCATTTGGGATAGCACCCAGGCAGGAGACCTTATAGGTGATGTTTCTAAATATCATTGGTCTATTGTTATTTATTTTATACTATATATACACATACATATTATATATAATTTTTCATATATTAGGGAGCAGGACATGACAGCACCACTAACCCCCTAAAATTATATAATTTCCATTGCTAAAAATTTAATGTCCTAACCTCTCATCTTCTTTCTTTCCAAAGGTATGCAATTTTGGTTGCCTACAAATCAGCAGTTTTATATATATATATATATATATATATATATATATATATATATATA
>WMED01002978.1:9866-23077 GCA_019650415.1 Pipa parva
CCCCTGCACAATGCATGCAATGGCTTCAATGAAAAAAATGCCCCTCATGCCTTATAAACCACACACACAATATTATCCGGTACCTGTGCACAAACTGGGGCTCTATCCCACCTTAGCCTCCTGGGAGAATAGGTTCCCCTTACCGGGTCAGTATTGAGGTCTGTTAATGGGGTTCTGGCAGGTGGCTGCTGTTGCCTTAGCAGCGCAGGGTGTGTGTCCAAAGCCAACTGCAGATCCAGGATATAGTCAATAACATGCTGCAGGATCTCCACTCTGCTGACCTTCTTGTTCTGGGGAATAGTGGGCACCAGTCTCTTCAGGCGGCTGTAGCAGTCGTTCATGTCGTATTGCAGGCACAGCGTCTCCTCTTCTTCCATCTTGTAGCGAGCTCCACCGAGACTGTGCTCAGACAGGCAGCGCAGCGCCAGCTCCCCGCACACCCCCGCCACTGGGGCTTTCCGGCTCTGCGGACGCACTGGGCTGACAGCTTTCATTGCCTTGACTCGGCTTGTGTGTGTGTCTATTATAGGCTGTGTAAGCAGCTATATCTACCCGGCAGCTGAACAGCAACACAACCTGCAAAGTGTCAGTCCAATGCGGAGACACGCCGGGGGGAGATACAGGTGCCGCCGCTTCTTCTTTATAGATAAGCGACGAAAAGTGCTCGGCAAATGCAATTCCTTATTAGGCTTGTTCTGGCTGGCGCACAACAGCTGCTCGCCTGGGGTAACACAGCACTCCAGCGGGATGACAGGAGGCTGCAGCTCTGGAGATAGTAGGGACAGGGGGCTGCAGCTCTGGAGATAGTAGGGACAGGGGGCTGCAGCTCTGGTGATAGTAGGGACAGGAGGCTGCAGCTCTGGAGATAGTAGGGACAGGGACAGGAGGGCTGCAGCTCTGGAGATAGGGACAGGAGGGCTGCAGCTCTGGAGATAGGGACAGGAGGGCTGCAGCTCTGGAGATAGTAGGGACAGGGACAGGAGGGCTGCAGCTCTGGAGATAGGGACAGGAGGGCTGCAGCTCTGGAGATAGTAGGGACAGGAGGGCTGCAGCTCTGGAGATAGCAGTGGCAGGGACAGGAGGGCTGCAGCTCTGGAGATAGCAGTGGCAGGGATAGGAGGGCTGCAGCTCTGGAGATAGCAGTGGCAGGGATAGGAGGGCTGCTATCAGTGTCTCCAGTCACTTAGTCATTCAACCTCCCAGCTCTGCAGCTCCCCTGTCAGCTCAGTGTCCGCCTATTTATGGAACGGCGAGGGAGTAGGGGAGGGGTGAAAGGACTGTGCAGGGAAGGGGAGGGGTGGGGAAGAGGGTGGAGTCAGTCACAGAAGGAGCCTGACTTTCCCTAAGTTTCATCACAATACTGTACATTATAATTGTCATTCACTCAATCAAATGAGGCAGTGGCTGTCTTTTATCCATAAGGAGATAGGAAAACCAATGACCAAATTATGTGGGGGAATTTACCCAGCACTGACAGAGCAGAGTATGAATGGTGGGAGAAAGAGAAACATACAAGAAAAGGCATGTGAATCAGTCCACTGTTTCATTTAACTGTACAGATTAATAACAGAGCTGATAAAGTTATAGAACTTTTCAATACCACAATGCGCCCTAGCATGAGAGAATTATGGGGGATACTGTATGTGTAGGCTGCAGCATGCTCAGAGGACATGGTTGCCTAAATGGGGGAAAGAAAGGGTGGAAACTAAATATTGTGCCTATTTATGACTTTAATTGTGAGAATAAAAGGTGTCACTGAATGTTTCATGTAGTCATTCAACCATTGTACAGTTTTTATTGCATTGCCCCTTACCAGAAATGTAAAAAAGACATGTTGGATTTAGTTAAGATGATGCCTCTTTAATCCTTCTGAAAACAAAATAATATATTTCTAATATTTTAACATGAAGGGGTATATTAGAAATGGCTGAATCATTTTAACTGTGTTTGGTTCTTAGATTTTCTCTGATTTGCAATAATTTTTGAGCTTTTTCCAGGAAAAGCAGTACCGTTACTTTTTCTTGTGCAAAACACAAAATGATTTAAAATGCTTTTAAATAAATAATTTTAAAAAAGGGAATTTTTGTATATACTTATCTCAAAACTGTCAAAAGGACCCATTTGATAAACATGCCTGCAAATGAATTAAAGAGCTGATGTAAAAGAATCTGTAAGCACTTGGGTGGTATATACTGGACCAATGACTTAAACATCTCACAGACAGGAATGATGTTTTAAACAGATGCACAGCTGAATCTTGGAAATCAAATAATACCCTATACAGTTTAGTAGGTTTAACAGAAATAACAGCATAGAGGAAAAAACATGCATTGACATTTACTACCTTATCACCTAGATTTTGTCTACGTTTATAAAGTATGATTATCTTTGATTTTGCAGAGTGGTGAATTGAAGTGAATGTAAAGAATATTATTAAAATGCTCCTTATTTCAAAATAAAGTATATATTTATTTTAAGTTTACGTTATATAAAAAGAAGTAAAAGCTTGAGAACATTATTTATTGTGTGCAAAAGGGCACCATAAACTGTTATCTCACAATTTTTTGAGTGTGCAGCAGTGCATTTTTTCTTTTGTAGATTTACTAATTGCCTGTGTAATGACACAGGGGCTATCAAGATAGCACATCTCTATTATCTTCTTGCTATAACAAGAGCAGTGCTTGAAGGGTGTTTGTATATGCTGAATAGCTGTGCAGTTCAATTGCTGTTATATACAGTCAAATAGCAGAGAAAAGAAAGAGAGCGCATTGAAAGAACACATGGCTAGAACTTTCAAAATACAAGCCTTTGTCATAAATATGGTTAGGTGCACTTAGCAAGTGGGAAGATAGAATAGGTAGTTTGACATCTCAACAGAAGGCAGAGGTTTAAGGCCCTGGCTAAATCAAGATGTGTATCCTAGTGGAATGTTAGGGACACAAGAGGAATCTCCAAGTATGTGTATCCCACAACTACTTTACTCAGTTTCACTTATTGTAAATTACACTATATCACTCCCATTAGAAAACTCTTTTCAAGGCAAGATGTGATTTGTATTATTTCTGCATTTGCTACTGGTGAGTAACAGCAACTATGCCTTGTAAAATGTTCTTTTAGGTGATAGAAGATTTATCAAGAGTGAATTGCAAGTGGTAGCACGTTACTGCTACCCTTAGGTGAATAATGGCCCCAAAGTACATCAGTGTAATTATAGACAATTTAATTTTGCATGTTCTGAAAGATCGTAGCATGAAGATTCATAAGTCTATCCTTTGACAGGAGCAAGAATTTTACTAGAGTCTCACTAGCAATACATACTATGTTTTATCCTGTAAATGAAGACCTAGCATTGCATTATAGAAATTATACATTACCCAACCTAATTTTGAAACTCTATTATATCTAAATGAGAATTTCAATATAATGGCATAGACAAGGGTTACCTGGATTTAATATCTGCTACATATTATTTCATGTCAAGGGAAAACTTGCATTGTGTCATCACAACTATGGACTTTTAAGCTATCCTTCTTCTGAAGCATTATGACTGGCTGGCAATTGCAGATAATAACGAGGAAGGAAAAGTCAGTATTCTATAGCTGTGGAGTGGTTGCCTATGTAAACAATAGTTCAGAAACTCAGAAGTAACCTAAATGGATACCTTATCTGGGGATCTCAAGGTCTCACCAGCCATTCTTTGCTCCAACAGCCATATTCCCTTGCATAGGAGTCTTAGGGATTTTGATCAAATTATGGCCAGACAGGCCAAAGAGTAGTTTTGTATGCTGATTTACTGTACTTTCTAACATGCTTCTGTTCTGACTGATATGCAACATTAGTAAAACTTAGTTGGTTCTCAATGGAACTGAATTTTATGCAGCAAAGTATAATCAAAGACCATCAGGTTCTAATAAACTGATATAGGTCACAGGAGACTTTAAATTACAAAGGGATGGTATTTTTATGATCTCATGATGAGCTAAGTTAGAAGCTTCACAGCTATTTTAGGGGTTGCATGTCTGCATTGTGAGTTAACCTTCTGTTTGCATACACAGTTCAGCAACTGAAATAGCCAAGGAGATGTGTACTGGCTATCCTGGGGCTTTATTTTGATTTTTATTATTAACTACTGATAAAAAGATTTAAAAAGTAATCAAATACCCTAGTTTTAACCCAATATAAGCACATGACACTTCAAACTGGGTATAGCCATTGACCAGATGAATTCCATGAGTATTATTCAGTATTGAACAAATAGTGACCATGAAAAGCATTAAATGGCAATAAATAATAGTCTCATTGTCTAAAGTATGTGCTATTCAATTAGCCCAATTTCACAGAGTCACCTAAGATTAAATTATCAACCCACCACCTTAAACAACCTGATCTGCCCTAATCTGCCATGCATGTGGTTTACTAGACTGAACACATATCCATTATTTAGTTATCAGAAATAGTAGGATTCATTTTTTATGGCCTGCAGTAGTTATAGCCAGAGCCACACTGACTGTTCTGTAGTTGAGCAGTCTATGATACAAAATAAACTGCTCAGTGTAGTTTATCCAGTAGAAAACAATGGAATCTATTTTTTATCTCAACTAGGAAGCAGCCAGTGTGGCTGTGGATTAAGACCTTACTCTGATTAATGTTTCTTTAAAGTGCACCTGTCACTTAAAAACTGGAGGAGCTATAATGTCAATCATCATTTAGCCCCACCCACCTGACCTTGGAAGGTAAAGTCAAGCTGACAGGGAAGATGACAGTGAGAAATGCTGTAGAAAGGTACATTTTTAAAATACATATATATTTACAAAAATGTTTATTTCATTAGTACAACCTAAATTAGTATTAGTGTTTTTGAGGTGACAGGTGCACTTTAAAGCTGTTGTAGATACAGTACTGTCTATGAAGTATTCATGGAATGATTAAAGGAGCTGTCCACCTTACACAAATTAAATACATTTAACACACCTATGCGTGATATTAGTTACACAGCCATCTCACAGCTCCCCTTCTACCTAGAGCTGTTTTGAAAGATTATGTTGAAAAGTAGGAGCCCCTTGACTAGCCAGCAGGTATCCTCAAAAACTACAGAATTAATAAGAAGGGAGATGGAGTAATAACAGATGCCTCTGTCAATGACCCCAACAACAAGGCTGAATTGGTAAGTAAGTGGCAATGTTTAATATTCCACACCAATACTTTCTTCTTTATAAAGTTATCTTCTAATAAATGTGACTAGAAATATTTGAAGGTATGCGCAATATATTTAATTAGATCCCAACTCATACTAACATTTTCTGAAATGCCAGCTGGCTAGTCTGCACAAATAAGGGTGCTGAAGAGGTCACCAATCTGTTGGGGCAGAATTCCATCAGCATTACTCCCTCACATAAGAGAGAACTTGACCCTGGCCTCTGGGAATAACATCAGTACTTCATCAAACTTGTGAAGTTTCTTCACTTTGAGACTTTTAGACCTCACAGTGTCATCATAGGTAACATCAACATCACAATAACTAGAAATAGAGTGGGAAGGGAGAAAAAAAAGGGGTGGCCGATAGATTAAATGAATGTGTCCTAGGTTTGACTTTCTGCCTTTTCTATGCAATCAAGTGAAGCATATGATAGTTACAATGTGTCCTTTATGCTACTGTCAAAAACAAGATTTGCTATAGAGATTTCAGTTACAAAGTCATTATTTATCCAAACCTACCAGTTAACCATTTTGCTTTATCTATCACATTCTGCATAGAATTATGATTGAAAATGTGCAGAATTCTTTGCTGTGAAAATAACTTTTAGGAGGAATCTAATATTGTAAGTTACCTCTAAATATGTGTGAATGGCAGCAGATAACACTATAGAAATTTGTAAAAATAATCTAATTGCAAGTTGCAACATTTTC
Organism: Pipa parva; assembly: GCA_019650415.1. Lineage (NCBI taxonomy): Eukaryota > Metazoa > Chordata > Amphibia > Anura > Pipidae > Pipa > Pipa parva. The sequence continues at coordinate 15,774 of WMED01002978.1, forward strand.
CCATGCTGCGAGGACCACAACTACAAAGAGCACTTGGATCAGATGCTTGCACAGAAAATGAAAGTTGTTTATTTCACTTAAAGGAGAACTAAACCTCCACTATAATGTGTACTATACTGAAAGTTTACCTTTTTTTTTGGTTAGAAATCACAAGTAATCAAAAAATCCAAGCCACATTATGATTTGTAAGCTGCTGTATTAACTTCTGCCATTTTGCAAGTAACTGGGTCCCACCCACAATAATGTGGTACCTAGATACACGGCAATCCACTTAATCATTGCTTACTGGGGGAGGAGATTTGGTTGAGAATGTTCAGAAGAGAGTAGGGCACAGGCAGAGCAAAAAAAAAAAATCACAAAATGGATTAAAGGTACTGCTCGCCTTCTATGACATATACAGCCTTATTCACCATTGTTCGAAGTGAGCCGCGAAGCCTTCGGCTCACTTCGCACATGGTGTTATGCACCCACTGATGTCCTGCACATGGACATCAGCGAGTGCGTTAAAGGAATTTCAGTCTCGGCGAGAGCACTCGAGTCTCCTCGCTGGGACTGGAATCCCTTTAATGCGCTCGCTGATGTCCGCATGCAGGACATCAGCGGGCGCATAATACCATTTGCGAAGTGAACCGAAGACTTCGCGGCTCACTTCGCACAATGGTGAATAAGGCTGATAAAGTCTGGGTAATTTAAGTTAGGGTAAGCATTCTTTCTGAGAATTTAGTATACCTTCCACAAAGATTACATTACAACAAAATGCAATATTCAGCATTTATACTAATAAAAATAAGAAATTTGTGCATCTAACATATAAGTCATATTTAAAACAATTGTGTTTTACATACACCTAAGAATGTAATATTTGGCTTAATGCTAATGAAAGACACCTTTGCACCCTACATGAATATTATATACGTATTATTCTTTTATATATCACTGAATCAGCTGCACTGTTCTTTCAATTAACACAACTTTAATTGGTTAACTGTAAAAATACATTACATATATAATGTATAATATGTATATTATAGAACTTCTGCAAAAACATCCAGAATTGCAAAACTGGGCGCTGCAGCATGTGTTGCTAATAGCAGAGCACAATTATATAAACAGATATTGTATTACACTAGCATTATACATTTGTTTGTATTATCTCTGCCTCAGATGTGATTATTACCACAAAGTGTGACCAACACCACATATCCTCAAAATACTCTCATGTGCACCATTATGTAAAGAAATAGTCAGTGGTCCAAGCTGTATTGACCACTTAAGTTTACAAAGTTTAGATCACAGTGATTAAACCACTTGGTCATAAACCTTATTTTAGGGTCTTGTGAATTACATTTGTCACTTAATTTGACCTTAACTGTTGTAGCATAAAGGAAAATTAACACAAAAGAAATATAGGTCAAAACTGTTATTTGGATCAGCATGGCAGGTAAATAAACATAATTTGTAAAAAATATCTTTGAAAATGAATTCATGAATCCTGTCTGTTTTTATCTTTACTGATAGCAGCCATGTTAAATGTGTTTTAACCATACCCACCCAGTTTCCTATAGAGCTTTAGTTAATATCTATTTAGAAAGAGCCCCAGAGAGCCCAATTTTTTAAGTTAAATAGCTCAGTTTTTCTCAAACTGCTAGGCAAGCCTCACTTGTAAAGGACCAAGCTAAGTTAGGTGATGCCCAAAAAGAGACTTTGGGGCTTATTCATAAAAGTAAGAATTCAACTGCTGAAGTGAATTCCCATAACATTGGGTCACTACCCTCTGACATTCATGAATACTCTTCTCCTTATTCAATAAACAGGATTCTCATACTGAAGACACGATTTTGTCAGCAGCCATCTCTAGCATTGTAAGCTGTTGAATTTGTCTCAAATTCACCATAATGCAGAGTTCTCTGATTACCCAAATACAGGGAAGTGGCAAATAAATGTGAATTCATTCATTTATGTGACTATTCAGCCTTTCATGAATAAGCCCCGCGTGCGAGCTGGAGCAGCTAAATCTCTTTGAAATGATGATACCAAATAAGCTTCTAAGTTTTTGTGCTGGTGTTCTAGGAAGTTTAAGTACAATCACAGGAATTCATAAAGAAGGGTAAACTTTCAGTAGGTCTATTTTCCCATAGCAATCAATCAGAAGTTGGCTTTAGTAATTTTAGCTTCCCTATACCAGTAAATGCTAACAGCCAAATGGTTTCTATGGATAAATCGACCTCTGCAAAGATTGCCCCATTTGATTAATTACCCTGTTAATATGCTTCTGCAGCATTGTGGTTAGATAGATGAAGTAGACTACCATCAATGGCTGCCCCAGGTAAATTTCTTATCCACAATTGTTTGAATAACAATGTCCAAGTCTAATGCTAATGGTAACACTGATGCAGTCCTTAGTAATGCAATGCTCACCACACTGGCTAAGTAGCTAGTAGTGCAATCCTACAATATGAGGAATAATATCTCGGGTTGCTGTGATCCCCACTACCTTTTGGACTCACTCATATACCAAAATAAAATGCATGAAAGAGAAATCTGTACTCTGTGTACCATAAGTACATTATTTTGTTTATTGAAAATCCTTAATGACACATTCATTACCTTTCTGCAAGCTAGATAAAGCAGCAAGATTTATCACCATGTTTTATAACAATACATCGGACATCAGAGTCTGTCACAGTAGCGAATAAGACAAGGCGTATTGTGTCACCTTCACCCATTTTAGTTTGATAGACTGAAGTGACGAATCAGGGGGCTGCTACGGTCTGACTGACTACACCACACTATGCAAGAGACGACTAACGACACAATCACAACTTTGCTATTGGAATCCTCTGTTTAGTGAATAAGCAGAAGAGATTGTAGCAACCTAAAGTGAAGAGAATTCACTTTGACAGTCGAATTTTGATCAATACGTTCCTCCTATACTTGTGTGCAGACAGCAAAATTAAATTAGCAAGTTAACTGGCTAAAATGGCTTTCTTGCTTTTCTCTGAATGATATTGGCAGATGTAAATATACTGGTGTTTGTATCATTAAGTAGGAAACAAATATTCTCATGCTGTGTTAAAAAAGAAGTATCAGATCCAATACAGCACTAATATGCTCTTTTATTTCAATATTGAAAGGTTGGAAGAATGATTGTGCAGTATTATTCATGCTTGTGCTAATTGTTCACTTTGTTTTCACTTATAACAACTGAGGAAATCCTAATTGAAAGATGAAGATAATTCAGCCAGTAAGAAACCTCTGCATGACTCAGGGAGAGATTCTTTTGTCAAATGAAATATGGTCATACATGAAAATTTCTCTCCTGCAGGATAAAAGATGAAAAACAGTGTAAGAATATCAAGGGGAACATTTCTAGCGTGACAACCCACTATAATAAAGGGATGTGTTAGGAACAGCTATGGTTATGTTACATATACATGAAACAAGGGATTTAACATCACAGGTAAAGCTTTTAAAACTGAATTCTAGCAAGAATTTCAGAGTAAAATAGATTAAATTAAATTTGTGTTTGTTATCTATCTATCATCTATCTATCTAATCTCCCAACACCTATGTATCCTCCTATCCCACTCTATCAGTTATCAATCTTCATTTTAGGTGTTTATGTACAGTATAATATCCCATTGGTGGCATCTATCTATTTAATGTGTCATTCCACACACACACACACACACACACACACACACACACACACACACATATATAAAAGCATCACCAAGTATTGCAATAATCATCTAACACGACCATAATATATATCCTACCTAATATATATATATGAGTATTGCAATACTTGGTGATACCTATCTATTGGACTAACATTCGTTTTAAATAGACGGACTTTTGAGAGGTCTGTCCTCCCTTTATCAAGTACAGACCTCTGGAAAGCTCAGCTAATTTAAATTAACTGTTAGTGCAATAACAAAGTTATCACCATGCATTGCAATACTCATTTATTTGAATCTGTGGACTAACACAACCACTCTACCCTAACTTTATATATATAAGGTAGGATGGAATGGTCTTGTTAGTCCACTGATTAAAAAAATTGAGTATTGCGATACTTGCCGATACCTTTTTTATTGGACTAATAGTTAGTTTAGATCAGTGGTTCTCAACCTTTTTATTGCCGTGACCCTTTAGTATAATTCCCCATGATTTGGCGAACCCCATTTATTAATTATTATTGGGCAACCCCATTTAATCCTTATATTTCCATGGTCTTAGGCGACCCCAGGCAAATCATCATTCGACCCAAAATGGGGTCGCGACCCACAGGTTGAGAATCGCTGGTTTAGATAGACAAGCTTTCCAGAGGTCTGTCCTCCCTTTATCAAGTCTCAAGCGATGCTGAGTTTAGAAATTAGAAGTGAATTACAAAGCCATAAAAACAGGCAAAAAAGACATTATATTTTTGCTTATTTCAGTGGAATGTCTTTTTGCCTGTTTTTATGACTTTGTAACTCACTTCAAATCTCTATACTTACATATATATTTATATAAATATATAATGTTATATATATATATATATATATATATATATATATATATATATATACATACACACACACACACACACATATATATATCTAGGCAAAGGATGACCCAGGTTGTGCCAGTGTCTGCAATGATCTAATCAACCATTTCTTAAATAAAAAGACAAAGTTGATGCATGCTGTTCATTGCATTGTATAGAGGGTGGGTAACCCGACACCAGGAAAAGCAATCTATCTTCTGGCTTTTAGTGACAAATATAAATCACCCTAGTCTTGCTTGGTGGTTTATAAATGTCGCCAGAGTCCCGATAATAAATTATAGCTTTTAATGTACAGTTGGATGCACTTCACTTCATTAGACTTATCCTTTGCACTCCATCTATCTCAGAATTTTGTGATATATTTCAAGTACATTAAAGCTAAAGGTGTTTTTTTTTTCAGTTTCATTATATAAAGATTTTCCTGTAGCAGACAATTGTAGCAACACACAAACCCCAGCAACAAAAAAAATGTGCTGAATATCTAGTAGATTTCTTTCCTTCAGTCTGTAATTTAATGACTGGGATTTCTTTTATGATGATCATATATTCTTTCTCCTGCAGGCATCTATTTCCCAGAGTCAATTCTATCATTTATTCATAAGGGCATGTCTCAAGTACAAGGTAGCATTACAAGGCTGGCTTGACAGTACCTCCATACACATGAACAGCATTTATAATTTATGAATTTTTCTATGGTTGCAAGGGCTGAATAAACCTGAGGTCACATCTCTGCGGAAAAAGCAAAGCATGCCATTATATCAAATGAGTTAGAAATTAACCCTTTTGCTTCTAAATACTGTGTTAGTATATGTCAGAAGCCTTTCATGTATACAATACCATTGATAGACTTGGGCAGATAAAAAAAAAAACCTTTCGATCTTCTGTAGGATCCACTTGCTAGATTTTTTTTGCTACATACTCTGTACTAGATTAATCGTTCTGGAAAACGTTGTTAATAATTAAACATGGAAGTAGCGTACATGCCTTTCATGGTTTCCTAGCAAAAGGGAAGCCAACAGAATAAAGCAAAAAATAGGGTTTAAGTCCTGCATTAATAAGGAGAGTGAGACATTACATTTCTCAGGACATTCCTTCTCCACCCCCTTGTCCTCCTTTTCCTATTCAGGAAGTTTTTGTTCACTTTTATCAACCAAATGTGCCACAATTAGAGGGAGAAGTCATGTTCTTGTAACCAATGTGCGATAGAGGAATTCTTGTAGTACTTTCAGATATGGATTGTGTTATTCAAATGTACCATATGTAAGGAGAATTTAGCTGACAAATTCTCAACTTTAAAGATATATGTAAAAAAAAGAACTAAACAGAATGAAGCATTTTTTAAAAAGAAAAAAGCCTCATAAGTGTGATTTGGCTAGTTAGTTTGGTACTAGGATTTATTTTGCTTGTTATTGGTTTTGTAAGGAATATTTTTTAGTCTGTGTTAAACAGTATTTGTAAAGTCATGTTATATTAGTGCTGGGACAAGATGCCACAGCACTGTAGCTAAGGCTGCTCTTGGCAAACTGTAACATTTTAATCACATGCATGTAAAATTGCAACAAAATAATGCAGCGACTGCAAACAAATGTGAGAGATTACACTATATTACTATAGGCCACTTTGTGTATTGTAGCAAGTAGTAATCCACTGCAAAATTTGCACATATGCATTTTTAAGAGGTTTACTGCTCGCACTAATGCACAAAATGGGCACAAGTGGTGGTTCACAGATTATAATGACTCTCATCTTGTTGCGGTGGCTGACACATTTTGTCCTGGATTCATTCGCATGAGGCAATAATGGGACAAAAAGCTACGTTAAGCCTTAGCCTCAGAAGAGGAAGCCAAAATAAAGTCTGTATATTTGTACATACATACTTACACTTACGGGGCATATTTACTAAGACCAATTCGACCATATCACTGTCAATTTTTATTTCCTTGTACTTTTTGATTCCCCTAATTTACCAAGGATGGATAAAAATGTTTCTCCACTGAAATAAATCATTAACAGGGGCACACTTTGCAATGCTTTTCTGTAAGGGTTCCTTCCATTACACATCAATACTAATGTCTCTATTCAATGGGGAAATATTTTGGACTTTGGCTAAATGACAGAACCATCTCCATAGGGAATAATGGGTTTATACCAGCCTGAGGGTGGAGAATTCTTTTGGGAGATAAAATGTTTTTTAACAGTTTAGTAAATAGGAAAAAAAAACAGCGATATTGTTAAATGCAGGCTGTTTCTCCTGCATTCAACTAGTCAAAAAGCCTGTTTGACTTTAGTAAATGTGTCCCTCATGTGTGTAAGATAACTTGCGAGACAAGAATTGAGTCTATACTTTGGTGTAGTTTAAATTCAGTTTTTTTCTAAACATTTCTAAATACAAAAGTGATGTAAAACATATTGTATCATTTTTAGAATCCCCTAACACCCTCTCTGGTAATTTGTATAGTGTAAATTTGCCCATGGCTTACAGTATATACTCGTGTATAAGTCGAGAAATTTAGATTAAAAAAATCCTTTAAAATCGTATTCTCGACTTATACACGCGTAAGGGGACAAAACTCACAAGAATAAGGAGGCAGAGTCAATGCACCAGTGCTTCCTCTCGCGGCTGGAATCAGACTGCATGTATCGTCATTCCGTAGCGTCTGCCGGCTCATAAATATTCATAAGCCGGCAGACACAATGGAATGACGATACACACACAGACAGTCCTGCAGTTGCTTGAAGGGGGAGGCTGATG